>JAFBJZ010000948.1:392500-435000 GCA_016785225.1 Psettodes erumei | reverse complement strand
GGCCGCACTGTTGTGGTAACTCGGTGTGGGTGAGAGAGAGGCGAGGAGTCGTGTGGAAAAAGGAGGTAAGATGCTGGGGGGGGGGGTGTGTGTGTGTGTGTGTGTGTGTGTGTGTGTGTGTGTGGGGGGGCATGAATACACTTTTGAGCGGTCTTCATAATGGCTGCAGTGATTCAGAGCTCAGGGCGGGGCTTGTATTCTCATAAGTGGTATTATTGAGGCGGTGATGTCAGCGAGCTGGCGGGTCGCTGGTGGCCTCGCCGGTCCAAACTGACACAGGAGAACAGTAAATACATTGATGCGTGCGGCCTCACGGAGCCGGGCCAGGAGCCGGGCCCCGCGATCTCAGAACCACCACCACCACCCCCGAGCGCTGCAGCATCTCCTGCTTTAAAGAAACCTCCTCCACCTTAGGACCGGATCTGAAGACCTGAACAGAGTGCTGTATGTTAGGTAACCAGCACCATGGAGGAGGAGGAGGAGGAGGAGGAAGAGGAGGAAGAGGAGGACCAGAACATAATGTAACCCCCCCCCCCCCTGCTCATTTGTCCTGGCTGCTGCTTTCGGTTCAAGCAGAGGTTTTACACACTTTGGTTTGTTCCACGTGAAACCGAACCGTCTCTGACGACGTCTCTCTTTGGACCAGAATCGAACCGGGAGCACGGTCAGCACTTTGTACGTCCCACGGCGGGGGGGGGGGCTTTGATGTTGTCCCCACGCGACTGTCCCGGGTTCCCGTCAAATGAAAACAGGGTTCCCGCCCAGAGGTCGGCTGAGTGTGTTTGCGTTTCTGCGGTGGAAGCGACGCCCGGCCGACCGGTCGCTGGACGCCGGCCCACGGCGGCCTCTTGAAGTCCGCAGGTGCGCGAAGCTCCTCTCAGCAGAATCCTTTGTTTTGTTTTGTCTTTTACGCTTCTCGGCGCCGGGTTCCCGGGCCTCAGATAAGCCGCGGCCCGGGGAGAACGTTAAAGTAGGTCACATGTGCCGGCGCTCAGATTCAGTTTCTCTGTTTGCGTTCCCCGTTTCCTGCCTTCACACGGTCAGCTGGTCGACAGGAAGAGGAGCTGCCAGGTGAGGGCAAAGGTCAGTGAGGGCACAGTCAGGACATGTGGACTCAATGAAACTCAAGGTCTCAGGTGGGACACACTGGACTGTTCCTCAGGTGTGGGGTCAACAGGTGGATCAGCGGTGACAGGTCGTCTCTCAGGTGAAGGAGGAGCCATGAATCAATGAACCGGACCTGAATCCACGTACAGAACTCTGTTTGACTTCCTGTATCTGGTTTTACAGATGTTTCACAATAAAATCCCCAGGGTAGCTTTTATTGTGAAGCACCTGTGTGGGGAAACGTTGTTGGTAGCTCAACGGCGATTGTGCGAAAAACGGCGAAGCAGAAAAGCGAAGATGGTCTGAGAAGTCCCGGCCTTCACGTTCAGTCAAAACGTAACGTATTTTAAATGAAGTCTGGTTTACGTTCACCTGCTTTACGAGGAGAAACGTAAAAAAAGAAAGAAAACGCGTTGGCGGCCGCGCACACGAACATGAAATTGGATTACAGCAGAAGGACTCGGGCCAATGTTTTCCCTCTCTGGTAAATTACCCCGGGCCCTCGGCCGCTGCACAGTTCAACAAGCAGATCTCAGATAAGGCGGCGGCCGGTTCCTCCACAAGCGTTCTCTTTGAGCCCCGACTGCATGGGAACCATTACGGAGAACCGTATACAGAGTAAATATATATGGAGAGCGGTGTAAATTGTCCGCTGGCCCGCGGCTCCGAGCAATCAGCCGACGGGACCCGACCCCCGGCGTAATCCAGCTCCTCTTTGTGCGCAATAATCCGTTTGACAGTTTGTGTTTTAAGTGGAGAATTAAGTAATTCTCCGCTGTTTGTTCAGCAGCTCTGGGGTCAGCGCTCGGCTGCGTGTGGTCACTTTCTCCACTGGGTTTACGACGCCGCCCGTGGAAATCGCTCTCTCCGAAAAGCCTTACCCTTTCCTTTCCACAGGGGAACGTTCCTCAGATCCGGAGCGAGAGCTCGGCTTGTGTCATGTAAACCTGGACCCCCCCCCCCCGGAGGTTGTCGGAGGAGGAAGAGGGAGTCAGCCTTTTTCCACGAGGGCCAAGGCAAACATTTCCTTTTATTGAGGAACAGTATCTGCTGATGTGGGTTCTGTCAGTTGCTCTCCTAATAAAGAGCCACTGTCTGAATCAAAGAGGTATTGATGCAGGAGCGTTGGGGGGGGGGGGGGGGGGGGGGGGGGGTCTGCCTTTTGTGCTGCATGTAATTAATCATTTAAATACCCCCCCCCCCCAAATCTGCGCTGGAGGGAGTTGAAGGGAACATGACCTTCCACAGCAAACACAAGCAAACTTCCCGTTGGTTCCGATTACGTTCCGCAAAAGCTGACGGGAAGCAACGGGGCTTGAAACTACTACAACTCCCATGAGGCTTTGAGGACGAGCCACCGGCCGACCCCTGGTCGCCAGCTGAGGAGCGGATGGCGAAATGGACAACGCTCACTCAGGGAGACGTTCGTCCCACCTCTGGAGACGGTCCTGCGAGATGAATCTGGTTCTGATGAGCGCGGGCAGAACAGGGGGGGACGGGCCCAGAGTGTTTCGGCACCAAGATCTGGCCCCGGTCCCGACCACCCCTCCCCAACCTTCAGAAGCGTGAGCAGAGTCTGCGCTGTGTCATCACTTTCTGCTAAAGCTGCTCCGCTCAGCTCCGTTCTCGCCGTCAGACCCCGATCGAAGCACCTGGAACCGCTTCAAGGACTCCGGGGTGGTTCTCCAAGACCAATAAACAAACCGGTCCTTAGGTGAGCCGTCCAAGCGTTCATCAATCTGATAGGTTAAGGACGCGTTTCCCCCCGCGGTCCACACCCAGATCATCTCCCCGAGCTTTCTGTTGGACCTGCAGATCCCCGGCACCTCGTCCAACTCGGCCCGGTTTCAGCGGCGGAGGCGAAACAAACCACTGACATCACTCCTCGTTTCCAAAACACGCTGGAAACCGCGGAGCTGGAAAACCAGATAAACTCCTGACAAACAAATTGGCCCCGAGGAGCGAAAAGGACACGCGTGTGTTTACGGAGACGCGCGGACGCGGCGGCGCTTTGTTGAGGCGTCGGGTCCAAACGCAGATGCGAGGCGTTCACACGGAACCGGGAATCCTTCTGTTTGTGCTGCTTCGTGAGGGATTTGAGAAACGCTGAGGTCGACGCTCCTCCGTCCACCTGAAGGAGCCTCGCCAACCAAACGCCGAGGGTTCACCAAACACTGAACTCTTCATATATAGTTATTAAACAAAGACGTAACCAAACCCCGACCGGCACGACCCGGCGAACCCTCGTTTCTTCAATCATCTGTTGACACCTCAGGGTGGAACCCCAGCGAACCGAGCAGCGGTCGCCCATCGCAGCGAGTCGCCGTTGCCGTTTCCCCCGTCAGAAACGCGCACCGTAAAAACTGGGCCGTGTTCGCCCCGAGTAAATTATACATGCGCAGCGTTCATGCTGTGGTTAACCAGCGATGTAAAATCATTTTCTACCCAAAACCGCCGTGTGTCTGTGCCTCCATCTCCCAGACTCTGCCCTCACACCGTAAATATGCAGAGGGGATTGCGGGCCCCGTTGCTCTCGGAGCGGGGGCCGTTACTTCTCGGGGTATTCGACGCTCAGGAATGCCTGTCAGCTTCTCAGATTTGCATAAGCGAGCAGCCAGCTGACTGGCCCGGGCGCAAGGCTTCTCATCATCGGGCCCGGCCCGGCCGACCGCGATGCGGAACGCTCAATTGGATGCGAGAGGTTTCTGCCGAGGCGGGTTCTGTGTTCCCAGCAGAACCACAAGGGAGGCGGGGGTGGGGGCTGAGTTCATTTACTATCTCACAACAACAACAACTGTCGGTCTCACCTGCTCATGATCCCCTGAGGCTGAACCCTCTGGTTCTTCTCAGATAAATCACATTAACGAACCTGCAGCGTGGAAATGTTTGGTTTTTTTCTGGCTGATGATTCATCCTCCTCTTGTTTTGTTCGCAACCCCCCCCCAACCCCGCCCGTATGGGGCCAATCAGGTCGCCCTAAATGTCACACTCCTGCCCCCCCCCCCCCCCCACACACACACACACATAGCAGTGTGTGTCACTGTCGTGCTGTGGCTGGATAAAAAGGGCACGCATCCTCTTCCACAACGCTGCATTAATTAGCTGGAAAATTCATTAACGTCATAAACATCGGAAAGTCTTTGACGTTCGGGTCTGACGACAGGAAAGGTCAGAGGTCAGCGCTCATATTCGTAAAGATGCGTTGGTGAAGAGGCGACATGGGTTGGGGGGGGGGCATGATATTGTTCAGGGGGTCGTTCCCAAACAGATGTGTTGGTGTTACCCTCCTGTCAGCAGCTGGAGACGACACTGATCCGTACGCCCCCCCACCACCACCACCTCCATGTAAATAACCTGAGGTGGAGGGAGGTGCTGGGGCTGGAGCGCGGCCAGGGGCTTGGATGTGCTGATGGGGGTGTTTTGTGGCCCCCAGAGGGCGGGGCCGCCGGGTCTGGAGCACATTAGAGGAGTTAAGCCCTAAAGCCCGGGCGATCGGTGCCTGGAGTTCCCTTCAGCCGGGACGGTAAGTCAGTGTATCACAGATCGGACAGATCGGCCCAGAGACCTTCCCACCCCCAGAGACCTTCCACCACACCCCCCCTCCATAAACACCACCCACACACACAGCTGAAATACACCACACCCCACCGATACTTGTATCATCAAGTGGTAAAAACAACCCAGAGCTAAATGCTAACGGACGTCGCTAAACTCTGCGTGAGAGGGAAAGTCGCATGAGCACACACAGGAAATGTAAGTGTGTTGGACACCGTCAAACAAACACGCACGTTCAAACACAACTGTTCAATAAACCTATCGTGAGCTGACCGGCGACTCATTGGCGAGATTGAAACTCGATAAATCCACCGGACAAAGAAGATCATGTGATCTGACCAAAAGGTCCGGGACACGTTGACAGTTTGTCCCTTCCAGACCCACATAATGTGATAACAGAGTGGACCCCCCCACCTCCACCTCCACCACCACAACACAGCACATTCCCACAGTAGCAGCGGCAGCTATTGTCAACAGGTCGGGGGATTGGAGGTAAATCCTGCTCTCTTTGTTGTAGCACTGGTATGCGCTGACATCTGGATGAAGCACGCCCATGTGGAAAGGCTGGGTGGGTCCGATCCCGGGCTGCCGCCGGCCTCCCACGGGTCTTAAGACCAATAACAGGCTTCGGGGGCCGAGCGGGCCGAGCGGGCCCACAGGTGCACGGAGTCCCGCGGCGGGCCCCATCAACAAATAACCAGGATAAGACGGGATTGAAGGAAGAAGGGGATTGGATTCCACCTGATCACCTGCAGCACAATCCCAGCATCTGGGGGGGGGGGCTTCCATTTCAGAGCAATGTGCAGGCGCTGCAGTTCCCAGAACCAAAGGGGTCCAAAAGAGTAGATGTCAGTAACTATCCAGGACCCAGCACCGCCTGTTTAAATAAAGGGTTTCAATTCAATCAGCCGTCCCAGCAGCAGCCCCACCCTCGATTGTTGACTGGTGCAAACATCTTTTCACTCCACATTTCCATCAAGGGTACAACTCCCCCCCCACCAGGGGTTGAAATTATCAGTGGGACTCCCCTGATAAATAAATGCCTGGTGGCAGGTTCGCAGTGAACGGACCCCCGCGCCCTCAGCTTGTTATTTATGCAGAAAGTCACAGTCGTTTAATCAACAAGTCCAATCATTGGGTATGAGGCCCGGGGGGGTGGGGGTCTTGTTTTTGGGGCTTCGCTTCCTGTCTGGAGGTGAGGATGAAGCGGCGAGGATCACACCCCAGCAGCTGCTGGTCCACAGCCGCCTCCCGCTGCTTAATTAACACGCTGGCGGTTCGCGACCTTCCGACTGGTGCCGGCGCTAACGCGAGGAGACGTTTTGTGCTAACGAGCTTTTCAAGTCAAAGTCGGACAACTTTATAGACGAGTCACGACCCCCCCACCCCCAAAGATGTCCCCTTCTAAAAACATGATGCAGTCCACACTCGGGTTAACCCGTTTTGTCAGGTCACAGCCAAGCACCGTGTGTTTTCAGTTAAGGCCGGGCGGGTAAAACAAGCGCCCCTTCACCATGACCCCCCCCGTGTTTCCTTCCTCCCTTCAGGATTCACTCAGATCTCATTCAGACCTAAAATCTGAACCCAAATGAAACCCAAATGGTTTGTGAATTTCGCGGCCACCAAACTCTACAGTCGACTCTCTGTGGCCTCCATTAGCCGAGGGACCGATCCGGATCGATCCGGTCGACGGCCTCTGAGGAAACACCACTTATTGTGGAACGTGAACCTACAACAAACGAGGTCTGCTTCAGATTGAGCTTGTCAGAGTGTGCGACGCTCAGAACGATCTGTTGTCCATTATTCTTAAAGGAAGGGGACGTCCTCTGAACGTGGACTTGGCCTCCGACGTTGGTGTTTAAATGTCCTCGTGGACTCAGGTGCGAGGAGGCCAAAGCAGCGACCAACGTTCATTCGGGCGCACTGTTTATCGGCGTCTTACATAAGAGCTTAATAAGTTAATTACCACAAATTAATCATGACCCATTTCCCCGATCCGCCCCCAGAACACTCAGCGGCGCAGGCCCGTCATTTGTTCCAGGAAATCGATGTTCGGCTTCATTACCGAATTTAAAAAAAGCTCCGTTCGTCACACATGAACGGACTTTCTGATACGCTTCTGCCCGGCCGCTCCGGTGTCGCTTCAGAGCCTCGGGGTGAAACTGAAGCTCAGCCAGCGTTTGTGGAAATGTGCGGTTGGACGCAGGTCCTGGTCCACAGCGGCACGACCCGGCAGAAGACGGCATCTGCCCAGAGACAGGCCACACCAGGACCAGCGTATATACTGGGGGAACAGGTGAGCTCGGTGGGCGTGAGGGTGTCGGGTGACTGACAGGAGAGTTAGCGAATGACAGTAAAGCAGGAGCGGACCGTGTCCAATACTTCTGGTCCACCTGTGGAAATAAAGACGTGCGTTTCCTCGACTGAATTTAAAGTCCCGTCACATGCGAGATAAACAAACGTCAGAGCCACGAGCAGAACCGATTCGTCCTCTCGTGAATTATATCAGGAAGAAAAGAAAACCCGGCCTTCGGTAGTCCAGAGACCCGACTCACACAGAGCCCTTCAGTTCTGCCGCTAATAGCCAAGTGACATTTGGAAGTGAGTGGAAAAGACGGGGAATGCTGGAAAAGAGGGAAGCATGAAGCTGTTTGGTTTTTCTCTGAGATACAGGACACGATGCTGCCAGTCGCGCAGTTTCATTACAACACTGCCGCTTTTGTTCCGCTCAGACTTCGCTCGGCTGGAAAACTTTAAAGTTTACGAGGATGTTGCGTCCGACGGCAGTCGGGAGTTCTCTGATTCTTAGAGTCCAGGCGGTGCTGGAGCTAGAAATGTGATTCTTCGGGAAGGTTCATGCTCTGAGGAGCGGGAGTTTCCAGAGGATCTGCTTTTTTTTTTTTTATCTGCTTCATCTCTGCCACCGCGCAATGAGCATCATCTCAGCTGAAGAGTATTTAAACCACCTTAACGCTCAGGTATGGGCGGAGCCTTCCGTTCATCCGACTTCGCCCACGTTTTCCAATCGTGGGATCATCATCATGGGAAATCGTTCAGAGAGGTCGAGACCCAACCATAGAACAGAACAAAGAAATATAAAGACGGCAGGACTTGTAATAAAATTCGCAAATCTCTACGTTATCACGGTTTCACGCCTTGTTGTCAGAGACGTTTGTCTCGGCGTCGCCCTCTAGTGGACGCACTGTCCCCGCTGAAGTGAAGGACGCCTGAAAAGGACATTTCTGTATTTTGCGTCTCTCCTGACCTTTACTGCACTGTAATTCATACCGAAAGTCTCAGGGTCTGTAAGAATAAAACTCGTCTTCATTTCAGTGCAGCTTGTCTCATCATCATCATCATCATCATCATCATCATCGGACTCGGCCCAGGAATCTCGGACAAACTGCTTCTTGTCCCGGAACCTTGACAAACTCGACCACGTCTTCTCACTTGGCCAACTCGGCGGATCTTGTTTGAGAGTCTCGGCGCCCTGTCCTGGGCCGGTACCACAGAGGTTCTGGGGGTCGGTACCCGGCCCCACATTTAACTTATCTACGAGCGAAGACCGAGAGACGTTTGACTCCACGGATCTTTGTGGGAGCAGCCAATGGAAAAGACAATTTGTCCAGCGGGACCAATAAAGTTTCACAGTGCGTTTTTCATCTGCTCCAGCAGCCGAGAACAGTCGTACCGTAAACAGAACCCTCGGCCCGTGCGTTCCTGCAGGAGAGCATGGCACCGTATATATTAGGTCATTTGGCCCGGCGCAGGAATCCCATTTAGCAGCTGATAAAAGCATTTGGGACGAATGCCGGAGCCCCGGGGCGGCTTGGAGGAGTCCCTCACCTCATCTGGGCCCGGCCCGCCGAGCGCTCTCCGCGGAGCCGTTTGAGGCCGCCGGTTGGACGGCTGCAGGGGAAAAGTGTGGGCAGACTGGGACACGCGCAGATGAGCAGGATCAAAGGTGCTGCTGGCCGCCTTTTAACGCTGGAAAAACCATCGCGGGCTGCACGGGCCAGAGAAGAAGAACAGACTGAGACGGGGCGGGGGGGGGGGGCGCGGGTCGTATTAGCGGTCCGCTTTATTGCTTTGTACTCTTAAAATTAAGAGCTCGGGTTTCATGACGGCACTTCGACCGTACTCGCCGGACCCCCTTCTCTCCCTCCAGTCCCGGTTTTCGGTCACCGGTTCTTCAGCGACCCGGGAACGGGACGGGACCCGAGCCGGAGGAGGCCGTCGCTCAAACTTCTGCTTTATAAACTCAGTGAGGTTAAAAATAAACACAAAGAACCTCTGTGCTGCATCCACACAATGTTGGCAGGGCGGCGGGAGGACGCCGGTCTTTCCAACTCGCTGTCGTCACACCAGATCTCAGCCGGCAGGTTGGGTTCTTCTGTGTGTGTGTGTGTGTGTGTGGGTGTGTGGTATGAAAAGGTATAAAAAAGGTGAAATGCTCCTTTACTGCCTTTACCAGGGAAGAACCCTTTACCTTTTGGCGCAGGGTAAGTGAGGAAGTAATATTTATGACTGCGCAAAAACACCTTTGAACTAAAGGGAACGTCGTAGCGTGGCGAACTCCCCCCAGAGTAAAGAGGTCAGAGGAGATAAATTATTTAGATTCATCCTCTGGGGACCATGAATATCCAAACCATACTGTCTCTCTTTCTTTGAGTTTTGGTTTCTTCGCCGGAAAACCTGTAAATCAGGTGGAGCTTCCAACCATCTGTTGGAGCTTTGATGGAGCTTGGCTAAGAGCTGAGATGATCCACACACACACACACACACACACACACACACACACACACACACAGAATCATGTTGTTGCTATTAAACTTCGCTCTGCTCTTCGTCCGCTGCAGCTCGTGGAAGATGATCGACCTCTGGACGTCCTCCGCCGGGCGTCCCAGGTGACTTATCGTTGTCTGTTCACAGCGTGTGAGTGAGACACTTCGGGGGGAATGAGGTATCCGGGAAAGCGCGGTAATCCCGCGCTTTCCCGGATACCTCATTCCCCCCGAAGTTTGGTCCGAGCCCCTGCAGACAGCCGGGAGCCATCCTCCGCCCTCGCTCCCCCGGACTTGGACAGGTGGGGCTGGACCTGCGGCGTCTCCGCTGTCGCCGGAGCCAATAAGTGAGTGTGAGGTGACACTTCCCAGACTCCGCTGATGAACTGTCGCACCTCTTTAATTTTCGTCGTCTGCGATTCGCCCACGCCGCTGGTTTTCGCATCAGCGGGTCCTCGCCGTGGGACGGCGGACCGTCCCCGCGCCGTCGGAGGCTTCTTGTATTCCACGTGGTGGTGGTGGGGGGGGGTTAGGCAATGAATCTGGGAGGCCCTGACCCTCCACCTGACCTCCTCACATGACAAACAGGTGAAGGTCCAGTTTACATTAGCACATAATCTTTTCCTCGGTGCGAAAGGTCGAGCTCCACATCATGAAAACCACATCGGTCTCGGTCCGCCGGCTCGGTGTGTGCAGCAGCTGTGAAGCAGCAGGACCAGAACCCCGGCTCGTCCTCAGCCCCCGTGCCGGAGGACCCGCTGGACCTCGCCGGACCAGACGCCAGACCACCTGGAGTCCCTGAGCCGGTTGTTTGTCTTAATGGAGCGGCGGAGTTTAAACAGCTCGCGGCCGAAGTCTTTTAAAAACAGGACGAGGAAGAAAGGAGCAGCTGGAGGACCAGCGCTGACCCGGGCCCGCCGGACCCGACCTCCTTTATTTTTAAAGACGAGAAAAAAAAAAACACCAACAGACTCGTCTTTCTCCCGGCGAGACACGGCTCATCTCCGGCTCCATCTGGGGGAGTATTTTTAGACGGGGACTCCCCCCGAAAAAAGAGCTCATTAATCAACGAGGAGCTAAATTTAGTCGGACCTGACATCACCTGAACATTGACCCTGGACCAGCGCTGGGCCCGGATCCTGATCCTGGATCTGCCACATGTTGGGTTTTCATCCGGCCGAGGCACCTTTGACGCTCTGATCTCACGCAACCACCAGGGGGCGCCGACACAAGAAGCTTTCGACTGAAGTCCGTGAATTAAACCTTTAACGGTTGATAATCACTTCAATCAATCACCTTATTGATCATGTTTTAACTGAACGGTTCCAAACCCCAAATCTGCCACTTCCTTTTAAGAAGTTTCTCTGAAGGTTCTGCTGAAGTTATCAATTACATCTCCATTCTCCCGTCCATTGATAATGAACTCTTTAGTTTTATACCTGTAAGAAGGATCATTGATTGATTATTGATCAGGTATGAAGGGCAGAGTGGGGGTCCATCCTCAGAAGACTCTTAAATATAAAAACATCATTTTAACACTCACTCATTTTCCAGCTCCCAGCGACACAGACCTCATTTGATTGGTTGTTTTTGTTAGTCTACCTGCGTGCTGATTGGCCTCCGCTGCACCCCCACCCCCCTTTGCCCCAATCAGCAGACAGGAAGTAGAACCTCCTGATGATTACGGCTCTTTGTGCCCGGCTCCACCTGCATGTGTTTCTGATTTGGACATGAGGCAAAGTGTTTTCATTGGCCGCCCGTTTCCTGCGACAGACGCTCTTTTGTGCGTCGTCCTCTCAGCTTTTATTTCCTCTAACATGGAGGTAAGAGGCCGCGCCGCTTTTCTTCATCCAGCTAATTGGGAGCCACTTTAGCCACCACCACCACCACCACCACCACCACCCCCCGCTCCTCGTTATGACAGGGTTAATGGCTTTACTGAGAGGGTCGTCTTTACTGGTGCCGCCGGGTTCTGCTGGGCCTCACGGCCAATTACAGTAATCAGAGCCAAGACGTGGTTCGGCCGCATGTGGGGGTTCAGGTGTAAACCAATCTGTGGGGGGGCTCTCCTGCTGCAGAATAACTCATTGTCCCCCCACCGCCGCCGCCAGGTAACCCCCCGCCCAGCGAGGACGTGTTCCTACTGAAGAGCTTCATCAGAGACACATTTAACGTCCGTTCAAAGGTCGGAGGGGATGTGGAGACGTTACTGACAACCGCTGTGACGCACAACAGCAACGCACAACAGCGACGCTCTGAGCCCTGGGGGTGTGTGTGTGTGTGTGTGTGTGTGTCAACAGGTGAGCCGCAGGTAAACAGGAAGAACGCCGTCCCGTCACGGTCGCGTCCGTTTGGTTCGTTTCTGCAGCGTCGAGTTTTTCAAGTCGAACTTGGGTCGTGATGAGAAATCCTGGTTTTCTCTGGTTGTGATTTATGCACACGCACACACACACTCACACACACACACACACACACACACACACACACACACACACACACACACACACAGCCTGTCACTTCTCATGTGCTCGCAGATTAAGTCCTGTCCTCAGATCTGCAGCACGGTGATATATCATGTCTTTTCCACAGTCTCCGGTTCCGTGTTGTTTCCACGTTCCTGCAGCGGATCCGTGCAGAGGAAACTTCGTGTTCTGGGAAAGCCCCCGACCCTCTGACACATCACCCCCACCCCCACCCCACCCAACCCCCACCCGCCCCACATCTGTAATTGCGCCAATTACTTTTCCATAACAGTCCTGAAACACTTATGTATGTGGTTAGAATAACAATTTCCACATGAAACACTTGTTCATTCATGAAGGTCCAGCGGGGATCTCGCCACGCGTCACGGGTCCGAGCGCCGCTACGACTCCCCCCGTCCACCTCCACCTCCACCCGCTGAGACGATGTCACGGCGTGGGAGTCGGCCGCGTAAGTCGTCAGTCAGCGGCAGGATGTTCAAATAACTTTATTAATACCCGTCTGAGGGCGTGAGGTCATGGTAAACGCTCTGATCTGATTGGCTGATGAGGAGATAAGCGGCTCTATGTGTACCCTCCTTATCTCCGCGAGGCGTTCGATGACAGCTCAGATCTCGGGGCACCAGAAAAACGCCGCGGCGGGCACGTAGCGCCGGTCTGCGGCCCATGGGGTCAAAGGTCGCCGCACGAGGCGCCCCCCCGCTCGCTTGATGAAGAACAATGAACCGGCTGATAACGGCGAGGGAGGGGCCCGTCAGCGACATCCTCCCCAAACAACTGGACCGTCCCGTCCCGTCTTTCTATTTTTAAAAAAAGAGTGAAACGCTCCGCGGCCGGGAACAACCATATCTCTCTTTACCATCAACACACACACACACACACACACACACACACACACACACACACACACACACACACACACACACACACACACACACACACACACACACCAGATCTTTAACAATCCACTGGAGAGAAAACAACTCAAACAACCGTGTAATGAATCTGCCCTTTTACCGCATGTCATAACTCTACCCCCCAACACACACACACACACACACACACACACACACATACACACACACACACACACACACACACACATACTGCCCCCCCCCCACATGCTGCTGTGTGAATTATTCATCTGAACACTCGTACTTTATTCTGCAATACCGGCAGGAACAGTGAAGTTATTCAAATATTAAACATGAAAATGCTGAACTCTGTGTGTGTGTGTGTGTGTGTGTGTGTGTGTGTGTGTGTGTGTGTGTGTGTGTGTGTGTGTGTGTGTGTGTTTGGGGGGGGGGGTCCACTCTGCACTAACACAACCAGTCAGGAAATGTGCCAGCAGAACCAAAACCAGGAGCTGAGAGAGGCTGAAAGGCGTCGAGCTGCGGAGATGAACCTGAGGGTGTGGACATGCGGGGGGGGGGTTCGGACCCGTCCCGGTTCTGTGGTGGTTCTGGAGCGGACCGGCGAAGAAGAAGGAGGACGAGGAAGAGGCCGGGAGCAGCGGAGGTAAAGGAACGAGTCCGTGTTTGTTTTGGGAGGAGGCGAACTTCGCTGACACCAGACCAGAACCAGACCAGAACCAACCTCAAGATTAAATCTGAGCGACTGGTTCAGCTGCGGGATCCGGACCCGGCGTAAACCGGGCCCATCCCGGTCCTCTTCTCTTATCTGTGTTTTTCCCTCCGCCGAGCAGGCGAGGAGAGTCGGCCCATCCTCCCGGCTCCGGTCCGCCCCGGCTCGGGTTTCTGGCGCTGGGTGTGGAGCGGCGCGCTGAAAGCTCCTCTTCCTTGTTTTGATTGCGAGCAGGGAGGGGCTCAGACTCCCGGGCTCGGGCTCCGGGACGCCCAGGCTCCGCCGTGTCATCGCGGGACACGGAGAGAGAGAGAGAGAGAGGGGGGCTGGACCGGGTTCAGACGGGTCCGGATCGGAACCGAGCTGCCGAGCTCCTCTGCGGCGGAACCGGTCCCGCTTTGAATCTCCCAGAAATCTGCTGGAGACGCCTGGCTGTCCGTCCCTCCGCTCAGGTGTGACAGTCACAGGTGAGTCATGTGATTAACTCACCTGCAGTCAGGCGGCGGCGGCGGGGGCGTGGTCACACATCCTGCTGTCATCTGTAGACAAAGACAACGTTAGCATGTGTTCAGCTCCGAGCGCACAAACATTAATGAGGTAACACTGTACCTGCAGGTAAGTTACAGGTGCAGTACTCTCAGGTATACATGCAGATACTACACTCATACTCATAATATACCACAACATATATTTTAAAAAAACACGACGGACACGTCAAGCTGAAGCACCAAACTACACAACAAGTGTCTGTAAACGTCACTTCCACTTAAATTAAACACAACATAAACTTATATTTGACACATTACTTCAATATTTTGCCTTTATATATATAAATAAAGTACATAAAGTACACAGTTTGTCTACGCATTAGCCCTTTATGTGTCTCGGGCTCCGTTAACAGAACGAGCAGTAGCGTTAGCGCTAGCCAATTAGCAACAGCGGCGCTAGCCTAGCATGGCGGAGTACGGCGACCACCGCAAAACAACTCAACTGTAAACGGTGCACGTTGTCACCACGGACTCACAACCTCCCCCCCGTGTGTGTGTGTGTGTGTGTGTGTGTGTGTGTGTGTGTCCACCACGGGGCTCACACACCTGTGTTAGACGGACATTAACCCACCTGTGACACTTTAGCCTGCGCTAAGCTCGTAGCAGGATTCACTGTGTGCGGGCGCCGCTTCCTCCCTCTGCTGGCCGGCCTGAGTACTGCACCCAGCCGGTACCACGTAAAGTACAGGCAAACCTGCGTTTTACTCACTGTAGACAGTACTATGAAGTATTAAAAACATATAGAGGGAGGGGGGGGCTGTTTTTAACTGACTCTTTTAACCATTTACACACCACGTGTCTTTTTAAACTTATATTTCAACCATCAAGATAAAACTGTTAAATTTACACCAGAGAAACCTGAAGAAATGTTTTTTATGATTTTATCCATTTCAACAAAGCGATCGTGTATCTTCTTTATTTCTGATCACATCATCGATCCCCTTACAAAGCAGCCGAGTGATTCCTCTTTTCGTGTGTTTTTCTTTTTTCTTCCTTCAGCGTTCGGCACAAAGATCCACAGTTTCCCGGTTTCCTGTTTAAAAAAAAAAAAAGTTGGACGGCCTGACAGCACAGACTCGACCTCCGACCTTTTCTTCATCCTCAGACGCGGAGCAGCGACGACAGAAGGTTGTCAGACCAAATAAATTGCTGTTCTGGTGATAAAGTGTTTTAAAGCGGGTGGGGGGGCGTTTTCCTCCCCGAATCGTGTGCGGGCTGCAGCCGGCGTGAGAAAGCTCAGGTTCTGCGTAATTATTTCCACCTCCACCTGAACCGAAAAACCCCGGGACGCACAAAGCCGCTACAGTTCAGATACCTGCGGGAAGCTCCGCCCACTTCCTGTCGCCGGATGTGTTTTACAGGAATCGAGGATGAATGGCTTGTTTCCTGCTGCCGAGATGTTCATCGCTCACGCCGACCGAGCGAACCTGGAGAGTGTGTGTGTGTGTGTGTGTGTGTGTATGTGTGTGTGTGTGGAGGCTGGTCTGGGATCAGCTGCCACACAGTTTAACGTGAGCCGGTGAATAAAACTCGGACCTTTTATCTGCTGAGACGACGACGACCCCTCGTCCTTCACGTCCACGGGAAACGGAGACGTCTTCCCCCCCGTCGTGGGGGGGAAGGTGCGAGACGGTCTGTCTGACGTCCAGAACCCGGAGTCCGGGTCTGACGGGCCGAGCTGACGCCTGACGGACCCGCTGATGGATCTGAAGGAAAAAGTTCATTTGTTAGTAATTTAATTCCCCAAACTTTCATATATTTATTCCAGGTGTTGTGTCCGCCATAAAGTTATTGAAATGAATTAGCCGGTGTTCTCTTCTCTTCTGTCACCGCTGTTAAAGCCGGACCACACGGACGCTCAGAACCGAACCAGACCAGGACCGGGACCGGGAGCACTGGGCCTTAACAGGATTACACACAGCACCGGGCCCTGGACTCTGACGTACACGTGGTATTTATAGCCTGTGGTTTGGTGAGCTAAGATGCCAGTGTGTGTGTGTGTGTGTGTGTCTCTGAGTGTTGGATGAAGAGTTGGGGTGTGTGTGTGTGTGTGTGTGTGTGTGTGTGTGTGTGTGCCTGCAGATGACACAGGATTTGGCTGCCGGGTTGTTTTTAGGAAAGATTTCCACCTGACAGAAAACACGTCCCGAGTCCCGCTCCTTCTCCTGCTAACGTCTGCGGTCTGACCCGTGTGTTGGGCCCGGTTCTGGTTTCACACTGACCCAAAACCCCAAACCGCGGCTGCTCGGCCCCGTACGTCGCCGTCGATGGGTCAAACGCGGCCTCGATCCGGCAGCACCGGCGGGAACCGGACTCAGTGTTTGTCACGCGACCTATAAAACGAGATTTACAAGTGAGGAATTGTGGGTAAATTTACTGCCCATAAACAAATGCAGATAAAAGTAAATGTTTGTGAGGTTGTTTGTACAGACATGCTGACACACACACACACACGCACAGGTTGTGTGTGTGTGTGTTTGAGGTACGACAAACATTTACATTAACGTGAGACTTTAAAATGAGATCCACGGTCGACAAGTGAAAACACACGAGGAACGCAACGTCCGCGCCACGACATGAAATATTGTGCGTGAGCTTGAGCCCGTTGCGAGCGGCTGTGATTGGACCGTAAATCCCGTTACGTAACCTCGCCGCCGCCACCGACCGTCCTTCAGCGCGGGTGTGGTGCGCTTCTTCTGATCTGTTGATGGGCCTGTTTGTGTCCGTTGCTACGAGAGGTCGGCGCTGACTTCGGTGGGTATGAGCGTCATGTGGAGAGTGTGTGTGTGTGTGTGTGTGTGTGTGTGGGGGGGGGGGGGTGGGGGTCGTCTGCACAACATCTCCTCACAAACCAACACAAACTCAACTCGCGTTTGGCTCCAAAAAAAGCTTCAGTTCCCAGCAGATGATTGGACGTCAGCGCTGAATCATCAGGTGGCGTTGAGGCAGCCATGATCTTCTCTCTTCCCCCTGTTACCCGAGCCAATCGGTGCGTTTCTGACCCCGTGGGACGTCCCGCCGAGGAGCCCGCCCGCCTCCTTCCCGTCAACACCACCTCGACCTGCGGGACGTACGGGAAAGTTATCCGATCCTGCTGTTCGAGGCGGATCCGCTCCACGTCTTCTGCGTGTCGTCGCGAACGTCCTCTGAAGGCGCGTGGTCCCGTCCGTCCTCGTCTTTCGGGACGGTTCGTGCGGACGCGACCCGGCCGCCGTCTCCGTGCTGGGGGTTTGTTTTCCCCTGAGCCGTCGGACAGCGGCTCTGTCTTTCTTCTCTTTGTGGAAAAACGTCCCCGAACGCCCGTCTCCAAAACGCACAAATTGAATAATTCGGGGGCCAATTAGCTGAACAAACACAGGCGTCCGCGCACGCTAATGGGATTAACGAGCCGCACTTAGCCGCCTGTTGACGTTTGCGTCTTTAAACCAACAAACCCGCCCGTGCGGCGAGGGCCCGCGGCGATTAACTCCGCACGGGCCAGCGGAGCGTCCAGCCGAGGTCTCTCCAAAAACAACGGGGGACGGCGTTTGAAGCGCGAGCGAGCGTCCGGCAGACCCGAACAACAACAACCGGAGCTTCCAGGCCACCAGAGAAGAAGAAGAAGAAGAAGAAGAAGAAGAAGAAGCAGCAGCTCCGGCCTGAGACAGAAGCGGAGACGTCCTCACGACACATGAGCTTATTTTGGGCTGTGGTGGAGGCGAAGGACGTGTTGGACATGTCTTCTGTCCCCTGAGTCGTGGACATTTATTATGCGTGTTCACAACAGTCGGAGCCGTTTAAAGAGATTCTCCGGTTTTCGTTCAGGAGTTCTGGATCCCGTCACCGCGACTTTTCTTCTCCTGAAATCCCGCCTGTCGACACGTATCTTCGCCCTCCCTCCCTCCCTCCTGCTGCTGCTGCTGCTGCTGCTGAACTACCTCATTTATTTCACCTTAGAAACTCTGTGTTTCCATCACAGGCCCGGGGAAAATAAAATGCTCTTCCTAAATTTTTGGTCCGATGACACAAATCGCTCGCCGGTGCCAAACTCCAGATGTTGCATCACCTTTCCTGCCGGTTCATCTGAGGCCTCCGTCTCCCGCTGTCAGCTGATGTGCGGCTAAATCCTCCTCCTCCTCCTCCTCCTCCTCCCTCCTCCTTCGTCCCAGCCTTTCCTCGTCTTCCTGATTCCCGACCGTCCTGGCGCCACGAACCAGGACTTTTTCTCCCCTTTTTTTTTTTTTTTTTCGTCTCTGTGAAACTTCCTCGCCGCCGCTGTAACAGATACGACGGGCAGAGAGTTCAAAGCCCTCCCTCCCGTTTGTCAGCGAGCGTCCCGCCCGTGAATAAAGCCTCCTCTGTGGGTCCGGCTCGCGGCCTCCTCGTGTTCGTCGATGGGAGCTGACAGCGCGTTTCGTCAGGATGAGATTTTGGGCGAGGGCCGCCTGGACCCGGGTCAGGGCGGAGGAGGAGTCCAGTTATCGTCAAACGAACGGGCGGCGCTGCGTCCGACAGCCCGACAGGCCTGAAAACCGACGGAGCTGGAGCCTCTTCAAACGCGGGACGTCCTGAAGCTGATTAATGGACGTTAGCGCGATTCAAGATGAGCTCATCGCTCATTTTACTTGACCCCTGCTGGAACTCAACAGAGCTGAGGTGCACCAGGGAGGGTGGTTGGGGCCCCTCCAGTTCTTCCCCCCCCAGCGTTTCGTTGCAGTACCGGGTTTTGACCACTAGATGTCTGTTTAGACTGAAGCTAAATCCAAGAACTTTTCGTTTCCTGATTCGTTGCTCAAAACCTTCTGCATTCAGGTCAGCAGACAGCGATCCACCTTTCATAGCAGCACGTATGTGTGCGTTCCCACCTCTTCATAAAGCCGCTCTGTAGCTAGCCCGCTGCAGAAGCTGTTGAGGCTTTGTTGATTTTTTTGATTACATGTCGTCTTGGCTCCGGCGGGTCCGAAGATTCGTGGGAGGTTCTGAGAAACGTTAAAAGCGCTTGGCCCGGCGCGGGACGGCGCTTTTAGCGCATTCCTCCGCGGCAGAAACGTAGACGTGGTTGGTCTGGGCCGAGTCCTGGTCCCGTCCCCCGCTCGGCTCTCTCGCTGCAGAAAAGCTCGGGCGAACCCGAGGCCAGTCGATCGCGCCGGCTGATTCAGCAGGTTGTGGATTCTCCGGCGCTGTCGATAGGCGAGCTGGCCGCCGCTCCGAATAAAAGGCGCTTCTGTGTTTCGAACATGCCCGCTGGTTTTTTTTTTTTTCCTCCGCCAGGAAACCTCCGGGGGAAATCTTGGAGTGTTACAAAGATTATTTAAAAACCGGCTCACCGCAGTGGTAATGACTTGTTTCAGACCTCTACTAAAATATGATGAGCTAACTGATGATTTTATGCGACAAGGCCAACCACATTATTTGGTTGACCCCAATTTTATATAATAAGTACAACATATAACCCTCGCTGTGACAGTGGAGAAACACAATTAAGACTAAGTGGCCAGTTAAACCAGTATTTATGACAGGAAAATTTGGACTGAAATCAATTAATTTAAAATGGACCTGCCATAATTTGTGGATTTGCTCATGGGAGGAAAATAAGTTTGAACAAAGTCTAACTTCACTGCCTCGTCCAACACAAATCGCCCTCGCGGCGCTAAATCTTTAAGAGAAAAGAAAGTGGAGGGAAGTTAAAAATGGCTTCACAACGTTTCAGAGCTAGCTAACAGGCTAACCGTAGCATTAACTGGAAAAAAAACCCCAACAACCATAAACTGGTTTGAGTTGTGAGTGCTACAAATACGTCTCAACTGCATTCACCAGCCATCAGGCTAAAGGCTAGGCTAGCAAGCGTGCTAACCAGCACTTAGCAACTTAGCAGGCTGCCTGACCTGGTAATTGAGCTTGGCTAACGCTAGCGTATTAGCAGTTAGCTCTTTAGCTAGTCGATAACTAAGCAACCAACCGGGTGAACTGTTGGTTTACTATGACGACTTTATCGACTAATCTTCTTTACTATGTTTAGAATGAAGTTTAATATTTTAGTAATTTAGCAAACAGGTAAAAATGTTAGCATGGTATTAGCTTAAGAGCTAGCCTGCTCATCTTACAGGTGTTTTCATGCACATTTTGAACAGGATTTGAAAAACATGAAATATCTTCTCAAAATAAAAACACCCCCGGTTTTCTGTTGCTCGGGACACCCACCTCCTCCACCTCCTCCACCTCCTCCATCGCCCCGTCGGGCCGACCCGTCTCGGTCTCTACCTGCTTCCTGGAGCGCCGACACTGACGGCTTTTATGCCCTGTGGGTTTCGTGGCTTGAGGCTTTGCCACTGGTTGCCCACGGAGAGTTGTTGGAGGGTGGTGGTGGTGGTGGTGGTGGTGGTGGTGGGGAGGTGGGGACCCACAAAGCCTCCCGACCGCCCCGAGCCTTTGGCCCGCGCCGCAGAACAGTAAACCTGGCAGAGGCCGAGACCAGACTGTGGTCAGCCCCAACCCTCAGAGCTGGAGTCGGGACTCCCCACCCACCCCCACCCGTGTGAAGGAAGTAAACACAGGGCAACATGAACTACAGCTGCTCCGGACAAATACATCTTACATAAGTTTACAAACACAGGTAATGTCCCACAAACGTCTTCATGTACCTGCAGACTGAGACAGTCCAGCTCCTGGGGACAAATCTGGACCGTTAGTCTCACGTTTGGGTTCTCACGTTCACGTACTCGCCTGAGAGGACGATATGGACTCCCACGAGGTGTCCACGTGGAGACGATGCCGTCTCCCAGGTGTCCACGTGGACAGAAGATGTGTCCATATGGAGAGGATGACGACTCCTGGGCGTCCTCATGGCGACAACAGCAGACTAACAAAATGGACAGACGCCGATGGAGGTCACCTTCTGTCCACAGCAGGACTTTCTCGCCCTGTCTTCGTGTCTTCCGTCCTCCGTCCTTCACTTCCTGGTTCCTCGCCGCGGCGGGGGACCATTAGCGCTAACCCCGCGCTCGGCGAACGCGGCGTCGCCAAACCTCCACGCCCCATTTAACGCCGCTCGAGACCCCGAGAACGTTGGGACGCGTCTCCGAGCGACCTCCGGATTCCCACGGTGAGACGGTCCGGCGCGCACACTGAGCGTCTTTGTGCGGCGCTGATCTCCGGAGCCGTAACCTGCTTCCTGTCAGAAGAGCGGCCCCACAAATAATGGAAAAAGCTGCAGCTCAGCACCAACACTTGGATCCAGCTCATAAACATGCGGCTGTATATTAGAATTTAATTAACCATCGCAGTCGCCGGTTTGAGTCCCATTTTTCTGCTGTTTGGGTTGGAGGGACTCGCACATACTTCGGGGTGAAGTCAGCGCAGACTGTGACTCGTGTGTGTGTGTGTGTGTGTGTATCTGTAATGATTTTACATGTTTATGACTGTGACTCATTGAAAAGAATGTTTTCCATCACCGAGTGAGGTCTTTCTCTGCAGCCACCCACTGCTACACACACACACACACACACACACACACACACAGTCAACGCCCGTCAAACTCCCCCCCTTTACAGTGCAGCACCAGCCGGCTCCCAGCATGCAGCCTGATAATGAGCCAAACATCAAATCATAATGAGCTGCCACTTTCTCCCTGAGCTGCAGGTAGAACCGGGTCGTCCCACCGGGGCCGAGTCCAGCTCCAAATCTGACTGATGGTTTTGTGCGTTTCAATAAAGTTTATTTTTAAACACACGGCGGCAGAGCTCTGGGCGAAACGCTGACCGGGCCCCGCTGCTCCAGTCCACCACGACCGTGTGATGTTCTTCACCGTCTCCCGTCTCTGAACGATCTGAGACGGGAACCGAAGCGTCTGACTCCAGATCTGCAGCAAAACAACCAAACGAACCTCTGAATCTAATTCACGTCGACGAAACGCAAAAAATGTGAAATGAACTCGCGCCGATCGTTTCAAACGTTTCCACACTCAGCACCTTCATGTCCTGGACGACACTGCCACCGTGTGGACGGACGCCGCGATCACAGTCCAACATCAGGAGGTCAAAGGTCACACCACACACACTCCTCACATCCAACCAGCCAACGACCTTCAGATCAGTATCTGATCTCCTTTTGTTAAATTAAACTTTAAACATAAAATGATGATTCTGTTTAAATATTAAATAAGTTTGTTGTGTTTTTTAACAACACAATCTATACAAGTATTTAACAAAACCTGGGACTGAAAAAAAAAAAAACATTTTATAAATGTTTTTGTTTTGTGCTCTCTCTATATATTCGTCATTTTTTGTCCTTTCTCCTAATTTGCAGCTTCGTCACATTTTCTCTTTTCTCTTCAGTCGCGTGTAAAGATTTGGTTTGTCGGCTGCGCGGGACAAAACTGCGTAAACTGTGACGTGAAGCTCGACTTCAACCCTTCACACCAGCAAAGCAAATCAAACCTCGTCTTGAACTTGCTCTGCAGACGCCAACAGGAAGCAGAGCGAGAAGAACCGGGCGTAAGAATCAGGCAGAGGAGACGGCGGCTCTTCTATTATAGAAGTTTTATTATTTCCCGCACAGAGTGAAAAAACTGTTTTAGTAGAAGGTGTTTGGTCTCTTTGTGGTGAAGCGGGGTTTGTGCTGGCGACGCAGGACCCTGTGGGGCAGGGGGAACTTGATCTTGGAGTCCTGCGGGAGGAGGAGGAAGAGGAAACGGCCGGTTAAACATTCGCACGAGGTGAAAATCCACGGTTGTTCGCCCGTGTCGCCAGTTTCTGAACCGCCAGGTTTGCAGACGGGAGCTGGAAACCTGGAAGAGGAATCTGGCTTTTTGTCTGGCGGGGGTTTGAACCGGAGCTGACAAACATGGAGGCAGTCCAGAGAGAGACCCGCGGTGTGTGTGCGTGTGTGTGTGTGTGTGTGTGTGTGACCTACGTGGAACTGCTTGATGGCAGGTCTGCGACACTTGTTGGCAGCGATGACCTCCACCTTCATAATCTGGATGGAGTGGGCACGAGCACGATGGCGGGCGCCCATATCACGATCTGAAACATGGCGGTGCAGAATAAAGGGAAACAACAAATATTAAAACATAATCTGCAGAAGTAACGATTAGTAGAATAAATCCAGTGAAGCCACATCTGTGTGTGTGTGTGTGTGTGTGTGTGTGTGTGTGTGTTGCGTACTCACAGCACTGAGTGACGGCTCCAGCGGTGGTCAGGTCTCTGTACTCTCTGTACATGTTGTGGGTGCCGCTGCGAGAGTCGTACCGCAGCCAGATGCCGAAGTTCTTCACCTTCAGGGGCGTCTTCTCGTGGACCTGAACCCAGAACATTTCAAACCGTCGTTATTAGGTCGCCGCGTCCCGAGGTGCGCGCCGACGACGGCCGGACACCCACCAGGCCGCAGTAGACCGTCTCTCCAGAGGCCTTCTTCATCTTCCTCAGCTGGGAGACGAAGTACCAGAAGCGGGACTTGGCCACGACGTGGTTGGGGGCGAAGATCCTCATCCGGTACAGAGGGGGGGCAGGGTTCTTGGCAGAGGGCAGCAGACGCCCAACGACTTTGTACTCCCTAAGCTGCAGAGGGGAAAAAAAAACAAAACGACAACACGGCGGTGAGGATACGCGCGCATCGAGCGAACGAGCACATCGCGGCGACGCCGCCGTGGCATCTGTCGAACCTTGAATTCACTTTCAAAGGCACAGCAGCAGCAGAGAAAGGCGACAAGGATCGGTTTTCTGTCTGCACGCCGGACAAATGTCACAACACTGACTGATGTGACTTTTGGGTTTGGGTGCAAGTGAGGCGACCAGAGTAAAAACAGGACTTTTACATTTAGCTTCCACAAAGCATTGCAAGTGTATTACAGTGCGCGTAAAACATGTTCTACTGTAGAATTCATACACTCATCTATGAAGAAGTGAATGACTTTTTAATTCTAACAAAACAATATATATATATATATATATATATCACCCAACACTCAGCCAGTTGTTTATTTCACATTTAAAGCAAAACGTGTCGGTAAAAGAAACGCAGATGCTCAAACACTCGCGAAATATCGCGAGATATTAAAAACCACCTAATTAGCGTCCACCGTTAGCTCCGCGCTGAAGCCACGCGACATGTCCCGCGGACACTTTTAACACCGTTTGCTCGTACAGCGTTGTGCTTCGGTGTGAGGCCACCGACTCAATCTGGATACGTTTCATCCAGCACCGCACTCAGTGACACACACACACACACACCGTCCCGTCTGCAGCCACCGCCGTCCACATGGTGCCGCGGACGCCATGTTGTAGCCACAAAAAAAGCACCGGGAACGAAAACGCTCTAAATTCTCACTTTATCTCGCGCTTTTTTGACACGTTCGCGCATAAATCGGACGTGTAGCACCTTATTTCGCTATATATGTCGGTTCTGGCCGTGTGTTTAGAGCCGGGACGGTCAAATAAACGTTTTTACGTACTGAGCCGGACGCCTTCATGGTGTCTCCCGATCACTGCCACAGTAAAAGAGGAAGCTGGAGGGCGGAGACTGCGCATGTCAAAACGACGGAGCCGCGCGAGGGGGGAGGGGCCGGAAGTGAGGGAGGGGGAGGGCACGAAGTTGGTTTCATGCCCGCGCGTCATATACGTACCGATCTAAAAATAACACGCGCGTATCGTCTCAGGGTTTTATCATTTGAATGACTAAATATAAATAATAATGTATAAAACTTTGTGGGATGAGACGGAGTGATGTTTGCTATCATCATCGTGTAACTTATAAACTAACTAAATAAAAAAGTATTAACTTTCGAGTAACTTTTCTATGAATATGAAACTAACTTCAGACACAGTGTGGTCGGCTAACGTTAGAAATAGTCCACAACAAATAATGCGCCAAATATAAATTACATTATATAAATTATGTTATATGTAAGATAACATAACAATAAGATAAATTATACAAAATGTGAAAATGTATTTATGATTTTTATTTTTTTTAAACGGCGGGGTGGAGGAATCACTTCCTGCTTCTGTGACCCGGATGTTAAGCGGGCGGACACGCCGCACCGCCGCTTGTGTCGTGTGAGTCCAGCCGACGTGCGAACTGATTTCTGGAGATTTCTGAGCGGCTCCGTGATGAGTTAACGGGGGCGTCGGGAGCGAGAACGAGGGGCGGAAAACGCCTGATGAATTAGGTTTTCCCTAAGGTGAGCGCCGCGGAGGACGCGGTGGGTCTTTTATTGCTGTGTTTTTGCTCGGTTAACGGAACCGAGTTTTGTCATCGTGAGATTTTAACGGCGGAGGCGAGCGGCAGGTAACGTTACCGAGCCGCGACACACACACACGCGCAGGGGGGGAAACCCCCGATAAAACCGCCTTCACGTCGGCGTGGCTGTTACCGAGCGTCCCCCGGTGATGACCAGCAGTTTGAGAACGTGTTACCGCGGCGGAGAAACTCCCGGCGGCTGAGCTCCGAGGCTAACTAGCCGGCTAACCGAAGCTAGCCCGAGTTAGCCGCGGTCAGCTATTTCGTATCGGGGCGAAGTTGTTAGCACGTAGCACCGCAGTGTCAACTTTCAGAGGAGTGGCCCGGGGGCCAGCGGCGTCTTCCACCCGGTCTTCACCCCGCGAGAGGCGGCAAGTATGTGGCCGTGTACTCGCTCACACGCCCGGCTGGGGCTCTTCCGCGGGGCCGACGCTGTTTATCGGGACGCGGAGGCTGTACGGTGTTGACAGCGTGTTGCATCATGTGGAGCGAGCCGACTCCTCCATCCTCCAGCGTCCGTTTACCGGAGAGCAGACACCGTCACACACCGGCCCGCAAAACACGGAGCTGGAACAGCCGGTCCGGTAAACACATCATCGGCTGTTAAATCCGTCCACGATTATTATTATTATTATTATTTATTATTAACTAATGAGGTAGTTGTTGTGGGAAGGGCATCCTGTTTCCTCACGGTCCGGCGTGACGTCGTCGCTCGCACGTGACCACATCAACCCACTAGTTCGTTTAACGGAACTTTTAAGAACTTGAAACCACGTGGATGAAAACCCGGCGCGTGCTCATACAGACAGCTGGTAGTTACCTGGCAGGTAAAGAGTCACATCAGGTGGTAGTACTGCTGTAGTACTGCTGTACTACATGGTATACGTTTGTTGTATAAATATCCGGATGTGATTTTTTTTTTGTTTTTTTAACGCCTGCTCGTTACGTGTGACTTCCTCACCTGGGGCTTGTTTATGTTTTACCTTTTTGTTTTTGGCTTGTTACTCCTCCAGATGAGAGAAATCTGCCCGGCGACAGCAGCAGAGAGGAGCGGACCCGCCCCGGAGGAGAGCTAACCCACGAATGGCCTGCCAGTCTGTCGCTGCAGTCATGGACGAGCAGGCCCTGCTGGGGCTCAACCCGACCGCCGACGCCCGCTACAGGCAGAGGGTGAGACCGACCCGGTTCTGGACCGGTTCTTTTGAAGATCTGGATTCAGAGTTTACTTCATCTGGAAAGCTAACTGTGTGTGTGTGTGTGTGTGTGTGTGTGTCAGGCCATGGTTTACTTCGAGCAGCTGAAGGAGTCTCACGACGCCTGGGAGGTTTGTGCCGAGGCGCTCGCTAAAGGAATCTACAGGTGAGTGTGTGTGTGTGTGTGTGTGTGTGTGTGTGTGAGGTTCTGATGATGTAACGGGTCAGAACGCCACGACCCGAACCTTCTCACCGCGTCTTGTCGTTTCAGCGACGACCACGTGAAGTTCTTCTGCTTCCAAGTCCTGGAGCATCAGATAAAGTTCAGGTGAGGAGGAGGAGGAGGGAGGTTCTGCTCGGTTCTGAGTTCTGCTCGGTTCTGAGCCCGTGTTCTGCTCTTCACAGACACGCGGGTCTGAGTGCGGCTCAGCAGCAGCTCATCAGAGAGACGCTGATGAAGTGGCTCCAGTGTCAGGTGAGCACACGCAAAGCCGGCGTTTCCCAGCATGCCGTGCGTCTCACACACACATTTTAAACGGTGTGTGTGTGTGTGTGTGTGTGTGTGTGTGTGTGTGTGTTCTGGCTGCAGCTGATGAACGCTCAGCCAGAGAAGCCCTTCATCAGGAACAAGGCGGCGCAGGTGTTGGCCCTCACCTTCATCATGGAGTACCTGACCCTGTGGCCCAAGTTCTTCTTCGACATCCTGTCCCTGGTCGGGCTCAACCCGCACGGCGTGGACGTCTACCTGAGGACGCTGATGGCCATCGACGCCGAGGTGGTGGACCGGGACATCCTGCACACGCCCGAGGTGAGGCGGCGGCGGCGGGTCCCCCGGGGGGGGCGGGGGTGTCGGGTTTCCGGGTTAACGGGGTCACGGTTCCTCCTCAGGAGACCCGCAGGAACACCCTGATCAAGGACACCATGCGGGAGCAGGTGATCCCCAGCCTGGTGGAGTCCTGGTTCCAGATCCTGCAGACGTACCAGCGCACCCACCCGGAGCTCACCTGCCAGTGTCTGGAGGTGGTGGGGGCCTACGTGTCCTGGATCGACCTCAACCTCATCGCCAACGACCGGTCAGTCGCCGCTCCGCGCCACGCCACGCTCGCTCGGGTCCCGCTCACGACCTTGTGCTGTGTTGTGCGTCCGTCCAGGTTTGTGAACCTGCTGCTGAGCCAGATGTCGGTGGAGGAGCTGAGGGAGGAGGCCTGCGACTGCCTGTTCGAGATCGTCAACAAGGGGATGGACCCGGTGGACAAGACCAAGCTGGTGGAGTCGCTGTGCCAGGTCCTGCAGTCGGCCGGGTTCTTCAACGTGGAGCAGGTAAGAAAAAAAAAACATAGAACCCGTCCCGCCGCTCCTCCCGTCCCGCACTCGTCTCACCCCCCCCGTCCCCCTGCAGGAGGAGGACGTGGACTTCCTGGCCAAGTTCTCGCGCCTGGTGAACGGGATGGGCCAGAGTCTGGTGCTGAGCTGGACCAAGCTGGCCAAGGCCGGCAGCGGCGGGGAGGCGGCGGAGACGCTGCGCGCGGTGGAGGCCAAGGTGCCGCTGCTGCTGCAGCTGCTGGTGCACGAGGACGACGACATCTCGGCCAACGTCGTGGGGTTCTGCTACGAGTACCTGCACGTCCTCAAGCAGGTGGGCGCCCGGGAAGTCGCGGCCGTCGCCGTCCGTTCGCGTCGCTCAAATGCGTTGACGGTGTGTTTGTTTTGTCCCGCAGCTGCCGCAGCTGACGGATCAGCAGAAAGCCAACGTGGAGGTGAGTTCGGACCGGCGCCGGGTTTTCGTTCGTTCGTTATAAACGTGATTTTAAAAACGCCTCCTCGCCGCCAGGCCGTCATGCTCGCCGTCATGAAGAAGCTGACGTACGACGACGAGTACAACTTTGAGAACGAGGTGAGTGTCGTCACCGCTCGGGCGCCGTTTGGCCCGGCCCGGCCCGGCCGGCCCGGCCGGCGCCGAGTGGTGACGAGCGTGTGCTGTGTGTGTCAGGGCGAGGACGAGGCGATGTTCGTGGAATACAGGAAGCAGCTGAAGATGCTGCTGGACCGCCTGGCGCAGGTTTCCCCCGAGCTGCTGCTGGAGGCCGTGCGCCGCGTCTTCACCGCCACCATGCAGTAAGAGCCGCTCGCCGCCGCCGCCGTCGCTAACGTGCAACACACACACACACACACACACACACTCTCGTGTGTCCCCCGCAGGAACTGGCAGGCGGCGCCGTTCATGGAGGTGGAGGTGGCCATCAGGCTGCTGTACATGCTGGGCGAGGCCCTGCCCGCGTCGCACGGCGCCCACTTCTCCGGAGACGCGGCCAAGACGAGCGCCCTGCAGGACATGATGAGGACGGTGGGTCGCCGCCGCCGCCGCACGCCGCCCGCGCCGCTAACGCGCTCGCCCGCTCATCCCCGTTCTGTGTCTCCTCAGCTGGTTTCCTGCGGCGTCGGCGCCTACCAGCACAGCTCCGTGTCCCTGGAGTTCTTCGAGACCGTGGTCCGCTACGACAAGTTCTTCATCGTGGAGCCGCAGCACATCCCCAACGTTCTGGTGAGCTGGGAGCGCCGGCCCGGTCGGGCGTCGGCCGCGCGATCAGTGAAGGGCGTCACAGCTTAACCGCCGCGTGTCCGCCGACAGATGGCGTTCCTGGACCAGCGGGGGCTGAGGCACAGCAGCCCCAAGGTGCGGAGCCGCGTGGCGTACCTGTTCTCCAGGTTCATCAAGACGCTGCAGTGAGTCACCACCGCCCCGGTTCACCCGTTCACGCCGCGGTGACGATGATGATGATGATGATGCTCTCTGCCGACAGCAAACACATGAACGCCTTCGTGGAGGACATCCTGACCCGGATCCAGGACCTGCTGGAGCTCGCCCCGCCCGTAAGTGTCGCCCCCCCCGAACGCTCTGCGCTCCTGAAATCGAACCGGCGTTCACGCCTCCTCCCCCCGGCGCCGCAGGAGAACGGCTTCCTGGCGCTGCTGACCAGCGACGACCAGCTGTTCATGTTCGAGACGGCGGGCGTGCTGATCGTGAACGCCGAGAGCCCGGTGGAGAGGAAGCAGGCGCTGATGCGCGGCCTCCTCGCGCCGCTCATGGACGCCTTCCGCCTGCTGCTCGCCAAGCTGCCGCGGGAGGCCGACGAGGAGAGGCAGGCCGCCCTCGCCGACTGCCTGAGCCACGCCGTCGGGTTCGCCAGGTGAGGGTGACGGCCCGGTGGGGGCGGGGCGGGGTTTGGGGGCGAGGGCGGGGTCGCCGTTCGTTTACTCGTGTGCCCCCGCCGCAGCCGGACCAGCAAGGCGTTCAGCAACAAGCAGACGGTGAAGCAGTGCGGCTGCACCGAGGTGTACCGGGACTGCCTGCACGCCTTCCTGCCCGCCCTGGGCTGCCCCGTGCAGCGCGGCGTGCTGCGCGGCGCCGTGCGCTCCTTCCTGCACCGCATGATCATCTGCCTGGAGGAGGAGGTGCTGCCCTTCGTCCCCGCCGCCTCCGAGCACATGCTGAAGGACTGCGAGGCCAAAGACCTGCAGGAGTTCATCCCGCTCATCAGCCAGATCACCGCCAAGTTCAAGGTACGCGCTCGCCGTTTCTCCCGCCGGGGCGGCGCCGTGGGGTCGCTGACGCGCTGTCTCTCTCGTTGCCACGGCAGCGGCAGGTGTCCCCCTTCCTGCAGCAGGTCTTCATGCCGCTGGTCCTCGCCATCTTCGAGGTGCTGGCGCGGCCGGCGGAGGAGAACGACCAGGCGGCCGCTCTGGAGAAGCAGATGCTGAGGCGGAGCTACTTCAGCTTCATCCAGACCGTGACGGGCAGCGGGATGAACGAGGTGATGGCCAATCAGGGTGAGCGCCGCCGCCGAGCTAAAAAAAAAGTCCCGCGGATCGAGGGGGTCACGCGGTCACGCCGCCCGCTGTGCTTCCCCAGGGGCGGAGAACATCGAGCGGGTGGTGTTCACCATCATCCAGGGCGCCGTGGACTTCCCCGACCCCGTCGCTCAGAAGACGTGTTTCATCGTCCTGTCCAAGCTGGTGGAGCTGTGGGGTGAGAACCCGACCGGAACCGGTCCAGTAGCCCCCGCTGTCTGTCTGTCTGTCTGCGTCTCCTCACCGTGTTCTGATCCGCTCCGCAGGCGGGAAGGACGGCATGGTGGGTTTCCCCGACTTCATCTACAAACACATCGTCCCCGCCTGTTTCCTGGCGCCGCTCAAACCGACCTTTGACCTCTCCGACGCGCAGACGGTCCTGGTGAGTCGCTGTGCCAGACTCCGGGCCGGGAAACGCACAATTTAAGGGTTCAGTGTGTGTTCATGGTCTGTGTGTGTGTGTGTGTGTGTGTGTGTGTGTGTGTGTGTGTGTGTGTCTGTGTGTGTGTGTGTGTGTGTGTGTGTGTGTGTGTGTTGCAGACTCTGTCGGAGTGTGCCGTCACGCTGAAGATGATTCATCTCAAACGGGTAAGAGCTCGCGCAGCAGATCTGCAGAAAAACGTTTTCATGAGTAAATTATCGCCTCCTCCTCCTCCTCCTCATCGCCTCACCTCCTCCTCTCCCTCCTCCTCGCCTCCCCCAGGGCCCGGAGTTCATCCAGTTCTTGCAGCAGGAGTACCTGCCCTCCTTGCAGGTGTCGCCAGAGATCTCCCAGGTGAGTCCGTCCACTGTGGATCGTTTATGGACGGGTGGTTCTGGTTCTGATGGTTTGTGGTGTCCAACAGGAGCTGTGTCAGGTGCTGCAGCAGCCGGACCTCAAAGTCCTGAAGAACTACATCAAGGTACGGAACCGCGGGTTCTGCTCGGGTTCACGGTGGGTTCTGCTCCTCCTCCTCCCTCCTGCTCATTGGTTTGATTCTCCCGCTCGCAGGCGTTCTTCCAGCGGGCGAAGCTGTAGGGGAGTCGAACTTCGCCGAACGGACTGAGAACAGGAAGCGTCCGAGTCGCCGCTTCACGACAACGACAACAACAACAACAACAACAACAAAGAACTTTAGCGTAGGAGCTGCTTTTGCACTTAAAAAGTTAAATGCGTAACAAAGCCCGGTCCGTCTGAGCCGGGAACACGGAACACGGGCTCGGCGGGCGGAACCGGCTGCCGAGGAGACGAGCCGGCGGCGCCGCGGAGCCGGAGAACTTTGTAGAACCTGCGGACGGACCCGCGGGGAGAGGACGCCGCCCGATCCCGACGCTCCGGTCGGTCCGGACCCGTAGCTTCGCTGTAGTCGGACCTTCTCAGTAGAACCCACATTTCACGGCGCCGCAGAACGGACGAGGAACAAAGGGCTGATCTGCGTTTATCTCATCAACGTGGCATTGATTGATTTTTTTTTTTTTACCGTGGAGGAGCGGCGGTCGGATTTTTCTCACCTCGCTCTCGCGTCGTCGCGGCCAATCGGACGTCGCCCCCGTTTCCCTGGAAACGGCCGGGACTCAGCTCCAGGTGGAAGTGAAGAGCAGGCGGAGGAACGACGTGTAAATAAGAGAATAAGATGTTAAAAATGTAAATAAAGTTCCTCGGTCGAGTTTGGTTTGATCTGCGGAAACTCGCTGCTGCCACAAAATGAAAATGAAAAGTCGGAGCTGATACTGAATCAGTTTGACTAACTAATATTTTGACTAAACGTGAGTTTGAGTTGCATCATTTTAATAACGAGTTTTATTTACCGTTTATTCAGATTTTCTAATTTAGTGTCTCGTTTTGAAACTATTGATTCAGTATCAGCATCTTGATTCGATTGATTTGATTTTTTTTTTTTTTTTTGGCAGAAATGAGTTTCTGTGGAAACAGGAAGTACAGAAGCAGCTCGGCGGGTTTTCTAATCGATTGATTATGCAACGCTTCACTGCGATCGATACTGTGAAGGTTTAAACTGATCAGAGACCAAACTCGTCCCCCGGTCGTCCTCTGTGGACACACACACACACACACACACACACACACACACACACACACCTCGGGCGTGATGTTTGAGTCGAGGTCAGCGAACGTTTTAAAGGAGCAGTTCAACATTTGGGGAACAAACCCTGATCTTCACTGATCAATAACTAATAATTAACTAACGAGTCTTAATCTCGTCACAGCTGAGATGATTAAACGTTACAGATTAAGATGAAGAACATTCAGGATTTAATCTCCACCAGCTGTAATAATCTCATCAAAGTACTGTACGACAACAAACACACACACACACAGTTGTGTATTAACTGTTTCCCCAGGTGTTGACGCACTGAACACTAAAATCTGTGACCTCAGTTTGACGTCCGCTCCTCCACGTCCTTCAGTTTGTTTTGGCCGCTCCGGTCGTCACGGCGACGAATCAGATGATTTCATTTGTTCCTTCGTGGTGAAATGTGTTTCTTTTTTTTTTTTTGATATGGAGATGAACCTTGTGTTAGAACCAATAAAGTGTTTACTCATCGAGAACCGAGTCTGACCAGGTCGTCACCGAGCCGCTCCGGCTCCCGTCACAATAAAAGCCCCGGCGGGATCCCTTTTATTGTGAAAGGTCTGCAGGAAGTCCAACAACCAGGTTCAGCTTCAGCGTTTTATTCCACACACACGTTGGACGCGAACAGAAAAATAACTTCCCAGAAAATAATATTTTAAATTAGCGTTTCCTGTTTCGCACTCTTCAACTTAAATTCACTTTGTTCTCCAAAACAAAAACAAAAAACAAAAACAAACAAACAAACGAGCGTAAACGTCCCGCAGCTTCAGCCCTTGATCACGGCGATCGGCCGCAGTTTGATCGCCTTCTTGCTGATGCCGGCGTCGTGACACGTGTTCACCACGTCCGTCACGTTTTTGTACGACTCGGGAGCCTGGAGGCGAAAAAAAAAACGAGTGAATACGACGCGCCGCGAGATCCGACACGTCGGGTCGGTTCTGACCCGGAGCGTCTCCGCCCGCCTCACCTCCTCCATCACCAGTTTGGGCGAAGCCACTCGGATGGCCCATGCCCATGTCGGCCAGCTTGTCCAGGACGTCCTGGAAGTCCAGGTTCCGCCGGGACTTCGCTCGGGAGAGGGCGCGACCCTGAAAGAGGAAGAGGTCAGAACCCGGCGGGTCGGGTTCCAGCGCCCGGCGAGGATCGGACTCTCACCGCTCCGTGGCAGGTGGTGCCGAACGTTTCCGTCATCCCCTGCTCCGTCCCCGTCAGGACGTAGCTGCAGGTCCCCATCGTCCCCCCGATCAACACCGGCTGACCCGTCAGCTGGTCCCGCCCCGAGAAAAAAAACCCCGGGTGTCAATCGCCGGCGGAACTTTTGGGACGGAGACGGCGCGAGGCGTGGCGTACCTGGTAGTCCACGGGGATGAGCGGGTGGTGCGGCGGGAAGGCGCGGGTGGAGCCCTTGCGGTGGACGAGCAGGGTCCGCTGCTTCCCGTCCACCACGTGCTGCTCCACCTTGGCGATGTTGTGCGACACGTCGTAGATGACGTGCATGTCCAGGTCGTCCGGCGTGGTGGCGAACACCTCGGAGAAGGCCTGAGGAGCGGAGAGGACGGGTCAGCGCCGACCCGGACCTCCGCCCGGGCGGCGCCGCGGCGGCGGCGTCGTACCTGTCTGGTGAGGAAGGTCATGGAGGAGCGGTTGACCCAGGCGTAGTTCCCCGCGGCGGCCATGCCCTTCAGGTAGTCCTGCCCCTCCTGCGACGTGATGCGGGCGCACGCCAGCTGCCGGTCGTTCACCGTGATCTTGTCCCGCTTCATCGCCTTCTCCATGGCGACCAGCGCGTCTGTCGACGACGACAACAACAACAACATGTGACCGGGCGGCTCGCGGGGGCGCGTGACGGGGCTCCCACCTGTGGCCACCTGGTGCCCCAGGCCCCGGCTGCCGCTGTGGATCATCACGCACACCTGGCCTCTGTGGTCGATGCCCATCTTCTTGGCGGCGTAGTCGTTGTAGATCTCGTCCACCACCTGGATCTCAGCGTAGTGGTTCCCTGCTCCCAGGGTCCCCAGCTTCAACACACACACACACACACACAGTTAGCGTTGCTACGCCCACGCCGAAGGTGTGGCCAGGTGCCGGGGCTGATGGGATACCTGGGGGAGGCCCCTCTTCTTGGCTTTGGAGGAGACCTTGTTGGGGTCGGCCTGCAGCATCCTGCCGTACTCCTCGCAGTGCTCCTTGTCCTCCGCCCAGGCGTAGCCCTCCCTCAGCGACCAGTCCACCCCCATCTCCAGAGCCTCCTCCAGGTCCCTGGTGAGGAGGCCCAGGTGAGGACAGGTAGGACAGGTAACCCAGTGTGTGTGTGTGTGTGTGTGTGTGTGTGTGTGTGTGTGTGTGCGGTCCGCTCACTTGGCCCCCATGGGGATGACTCCCTTGGACCCGACCCCCACCGGGATGTGGTTGAACAGGGACTGGGCCAGCTGCTCCTTCACCGGCTGCACGTCTCGCTCGTCCAGGTTGGTCCTCAGCAGACGCACGCCGCAGTTGATGTCGAACCCGACGCCGCCTGCGGGGGGAGGGGGGGGGTGACAGCGGCGAGGTACGACCACGCAGGGCCAGACAGGAAGCGGGCCGGAAAAAAAAAAAAACAAAACAAAACGACCTACCTGGGGACACCACCGCGTCCGGGTCGTTCATGTCGAAGGCCGCCATGTTTCCGATGGCGAACCCGTATCCGGAGTGGACGTCCGGGAGTCCGATGGACCGCTGCGGGACAATCGGACGCCATGTTTGACACGCTCGCACCCCCGAGGGTCTTTTTCTTTTTTTTATTAAGAAAACAAAGCGCGTGGAGTCACGTGACTCACGTGAACGATCCCGGGCAGCGCCGCCACGTTCCCGATCTGCTTCATGGCTGGGAGGAAGCCGCCCACACCTGAGGAGAAAAAGCACAGGTGAGCAGAGGAGAGGGGGGAGGGGCGTCACCCTGTGGGGGGGCGAACAGGTGAGCGGACCTCCACCCCGACAGGCGTTGCGGAGCTCCTCGAACATCAGCTTCTCCAGAGAGTCGTTGACGTAGAAGTTCCCCTCCACCTGAGAGGGAGACACGCGGATTTATTGATGATCACCTATTGATCAGGTGTCTGTCGATATTTCTGAATCTGATTTAAACCGACACAAACGGATCCAGTTTCTAATCTTGCGCCAACTGTGATGTCACGTCTCTCAAACCTTGAACGAACTTCGCACATCAGTGGAAGTTAATTCCGCTGACACCTCGTCACTAACAGCCGCGTCACCGAGCGGCGTCAGCAGCTTTTAACGTAATTTGTGCCGGTGTCGTGCGTAGCCACATTGACTGAGTTACGGGTCGTGTACTGGTTAAAGTTAACGAACTAGCCGACATGTGCTAACTGACAGTGCGGCTCCCTGCGGGTGGCTAAGCTACGCGGCTAAGCTAAGCGGCTAGCCCCGTTAGCAGCCTCTCACCTGCATGTTGGGGACGAAGCCCTTCTTGATCCTCCAGCAGTTGCTGGTGATTTTATCCAGGTACTGCAGCTCATCGTTGTAACTGCGGCTCATCTTCCTCAACGACAAACGCGTCTTTTTTTTTCCTGCGGTTTCACGCTGCGTGTCACCGCCGGGTCTGATGCCAAGTTGCCAACAGGCGGAGCAGTACGGAAGCCCGCGAGGGTTCACGCAGAAAAAACGCGGTTCTGGATTCTTGTTAATTAAATATCTAAACTGAAAAGAAAATGTTAGAGTATGAACTTTTTTTAAATTAAACTTCAACACAAATCATAAATATTAAACTTTGATTCTGTTTGGTTATTACACTGCATGTCACTCGCTCGCCGTAGTTGTAATAAAATATTAGGTTCGTCACGTTCATATCGCCAGCGACACCGATACCGGAAGTCCCGCCTTCAAAATAAAAATAAAAGCGGAACTTACTACTTTCTTCGACTTCTCTTTGGACTGAAGTTTGTGGGTTTCGCTCATTTAAGATTAAGATTTAAGAACAGAAAAACAGTTACACACTTTATTATTTGGTCACAGAAATGTTACAAATAAAGTTTTATTTCAATGTACTTCATACCAACTCACAATTAATTTCTTCAGTTATATTTTGGTATGTAAAAAAAAAGCCATGACTCAAATGTTGCGATATCCTTAAAATAAAAATTCACGTTTACTGTTTTAAATAAAAAATAAAATAAAGAAGGGACGCGGGGATACGCGATTTTATTTTGAAATCCTCGCCCGGAAACGGTGCGTCTGTCTGCACGGAACTTGACGCTGTGTTCCGATTGCCGTGTGTGTGTGTTTACCGGGCGACTTGTGGGAGAAACTGTCATGAAAGTGCGCGGATACCGTGAGTTCTGCTCAGCGTGTGAGTGTGTTGTGTTCACGTTGTGTTCACGTTGTGTTCCTGTTGTGTTTGTGTGTTGAACGAGCTGACGTCAGCTGCGCAGCAACTGAAAATAACGTTAACTAACGTTCAGGCGAGAAAACGAAAACGAAACGTTTGTTTTTTATTTTAATCTCTAAAATAATTCACTGGATTCGTCCGACATGAACTCGCCTGTTTTGTGCTTTATCATTTAACAGTGTTGTTGAGTTTGTAATGTTGTTTGAGGGGGAAATAAAAGTTCCCACAATCTGTTTGTTTTCAAAGATAAACTACAAACCGCAGTTCTTGTGTCGAGCTAACTCCGTTAGCCTGAGTGACAGTTAGCTTGGAGAACAACGGTAATGACTCATCACAAAATTTAAAAAAAATGGTAGATTCCTGCCGGGGTTCTGTGCCTCATCCCGTCCCGTCCCGCAGCCCGGTGCTGATCCCTGCGTCGGCATGAAGCTGCGGATCCGGATCGCCGGGCAGACCTGCAGGGTGGAGCTTCCTGGAGCGGACCCCAGCCTGACGGAGCTGACGGACCTGGTGAGGGAGGAGCTGCTGCCCCCCCGCGGACTCAGGTGAGACACCGCCGCCCTCTCGGGGGAGGGAGGGAGGGGGGGGCGCCATCTTTTTCCCACCTGACCCCGAGCGTCCCGCCCCCCCCCTCAGCGCGGACACAGAGTTCGGTTTGTCTCTGAACGGGTCGGAGCTGCTGTCGGACGCCGGTCAGACGCTGGTTTCCTGCGGCGTCGTCTCCGGGGATCTGATCTGCGTCGTCCTGTCCGAGTCTGATGCCGCCGCCGCGTCCTCCGACCCGATGACCAGCAGCCCGGAGAGCCAGATGACGGCTGCCGCCCCCTCTGACCAGGTGAGGACGGGTGGATTGTGTCGCCACATCCGATTCTCCACACACACACACACACACACACATTCTGTCTGTGTGTGAAGCAGCCCGGCGGCTCTGCGGCCCCGGAGGCGTCGGCCCCGGGGCCCGGCGGCCTGTGCTGGGAGCCCATGCTGTGCAGCGAGGCGGAGGAGGGCCAGGCGCCGCTGTCTCTGGAGCGTCTCTTCCACTCCGCCGCGGCGGGCGCCCCCGGCGACGCCGTCACGGTGGTCGGGCACCTGCTGATGCTGGAGACGGGCTTCACCCCCGAGGTACGCGTCGGGTCCCGGTTTTGCCGCGGTTGTGTGACGACGCAGTGTGTCTCATTGTGTGTGTGTGTGTGTGTGTGTGTGTGTGAGGACTCTGAGCTGTGGACCGGTCACATGCCGGGGGGGTGGCGCTCGGTCAGCGGCGTCTACAAGCTGCAGTACTCCCACCCGCTGTGTGGGAGCAGCCGCGTCATGCTGGTGGGCGTGTGCATGGGCCCCACCCTCGTCATCCACGGTGAGTTCACTGACCGGACGACACCGGAGCCGCGGGATGTTTTTGTTTTTGTTTTTAACCCGTCCCCCCCTCTCTGCGCAGGCGTCCTGAAGGTGGAGGAAACCATCAACCCCGTGCGGATGCTGAGTCTGAACCCCTCCAGCTACGTGACCGACGAGTGGACAGGTCAGAGCCGCGCCGTCGGTCCACGCGGCAGCGTGCGCGCGAGCGTCCTCGGCGTAACGTCCCGTCTCTGTCGTCCTGCAGGCGAACGAGCGGCCGCGGCGTTCAGGAACCTCAGCAAACTGTCCCGCGTCTTCAAAGACCAGCTGGCGTACCCGCTGATCGCCGCCGCCCGGGAAGGTACGGGCCGCCGCAGGTCATGTGACTGCGTCTCCTCACATGATCAGAATGATCACTGATACGCTCACCCCCCACACACACACAGCGATGGCGCTGCCCGCGGCCTTCGGCCTCGCCGCTCTTCCTCCGGAGCTGCTGCTGCGCATCCTCAGGCTGCTGGACGTTCGCTCCGTGGTCAGACTGTCCTCGGCCTGCACGCGCTTCAGCGCCGTCACGGCCGACTCCTCCCTGTGGAGGCACCTGTACTGCCGGGACTTCACAGGTGAGGGACGACGGGGGGCGGGGCCTGACGGCGGCTCCTTCAGCTTCTCTTCTAATAAACTCGTCTGTGTTCAGGTCCACGTCCCAGCTGGTCCAGAGACACGGACTGGAAGGAGGTGAGCGACTCTTGACGCCTTTTTCAGCTTTCAGACCCGCTGCGTGTGCGTTACCGTGACAACGCGGGTGTAACACGCGTGTCACCCCCCACAGCTTTACATCAGGTCTCACAAGCGGCACCGCGAGTGTCGCAGCTTCGCCCACCACCGCTCCTTCTCGCCCTTCCACGTGAACCCGCCGGACGTCTTCCTCCCGCCGCCCGCCCCCCCGCTCCTCCCCTGCCTGCCCCCCGGCATCATCGGGGGGGAGTACGACGAGAGGCCCCACCTCCCCCTCCTCCTGCCGCCTCGCCCCCGCCACGACCCCCTCGGGCCCCCCCGGCGCCCGGACGAGCGACCTCTGGCGAACGTCCCCGGATTCCGGCCCGGGAGGGGACGACCCGCGGACGTTCGGCGGGGCTTCATCTGACGAGTCCGGTACCAGGTCCGGTTCTGAGCAACGCGGGTTTCGTCTGAGTTTCTCTGTTCGTTTGTGTGAATTAAGCTGCTTTTATTTTCTTCACTCACATTTATTTACATTTATTTGTCGCTTTAACATTAAAATGTTTATTTTTTTGGACTTTCACAGTTTTTCTTTAATCTTTCCAAAAAAATAAAGTGAAATAAATAAATAAAACAATAAAATCAATTAAATCCTCTCCCACTGATCAATGATTCAACAGATCGCGTATCGATCAGGATGGTGTACTGTGTCTTTAAGAGCGCGGGCAGCATAAAGTTTTAGTTAAAAAAAACAACCCAGACACAATGACGTCACCTTTTGTCTCGAGACGACGGGTGCGCTCGTTAAGAGGTTCCAGCGGCGGTTCGGCGGTGTGACAGAACCAGAGCCCGGTTCCGGGACTTCGAGTCTGGACTGAACGCGACGTCCGAACCGAACTTGTGTCGTATTCGGGCTGCGTCACGGTGGAGTTAGCCGTCAAGCTAAATGCTAACGCCCGGCTAACGGTCTCCCCCCGGCGGGACAGGATGACACCGTGAGGTCGGTACCTGTTCCGGTTCCGAAAGTTCTGGACCAGTAAGATCCAGGAGACGTAGTGTCGGAACCACCGCAGCGGTTGTACTGGGTTTAATCCGAACTTCTGTATTTAACACACCCCAGTAGCTAGCTTAGTCTCCCCACCAGCCGGGCGGGGACGCTAAACTGAGCGTGCGTTTGATTTGTGACCTGCGTTGTCCCGGAGGTGTTGACGGTTCGGTTTATTGATGACAGAACCTCGTGATGTGTTCATGACACCGCGCGCTCACAAATAACGATGATAGATAATCATGAAAACCCGCGAGACTTTGATTTAAAAAAAAATAAAAAATAAAAAAAACAGTTTAACTTAATTTTTTAGATGAAAACTCACCATCTCAGAATACGACAAATAAGAAAATAAATTAAATTTATATATAAAGTTTTGACAAAGTGAAAGGATCTTGTACTATTTCTACTTTTAAATTTATATTTGTTATTTTTAATAATCTCCGCGTCGTCTCAGAGCGGCGGTGAGAAATCCGGACTGTCCATGAACGCACCAGGTGATTGTCTGTGACACTGTGTGTGTGTGTGTGTGTGTGTGTGTGTGTGTGTGTGTGTGTGTGTGTGTGTGTGTGTGTGTGTGTGTGTGTGTGTGTGTGTGTGTGTGTGTGTGTGTGTGTGTGTGTGTGTGTGTGTGTGTGTGTGTGTGTGTGTGTGTGTCGCTTTAAAAGCCTCGTGTTGTTACAGGAAGTGTGAGGGGTGTATCCAGCTGATCCGACCCGCGCTCCGGCACCGCGGCCCACCTCACCGGAACCGGGATCCGACCCGGCATTAATTAGCGTCGGCACCGGGGGTGGGCACCGTCGGCGCTCTGCCCGCCCCCCTCCGCCGCCGCCGCTCGCCGCCGCGCGCCGGGGCGTCGGTAGCTGTCCGGCCGGACTGTCATGCTCCCGGCGCGGAGATGGCGTCCTTCCCCGGTTTGTGTCAGGGCGTCGGGCCCGCGGAGGAGGAGGAGGAGGACGGGTCCCTGCGGCAGATGCTGAAGGCCATCACCGACGAACGGAACCGCCTGCACGTCCGGCAGGAGATCAGCGGGCTGGGTGAGTGTGTGTGTGTGTGTGTGTGTGTGTGTGTGTGTGTGTGTGACATCAGCTGACGTTCTGCTCGTTTGGTCATTTAATAAATTGAATTATTGATTTATTGTCGTGTTCAGATCGATAATCTGAGATGTTTACTCAGAATCATCGGTTCTGATCCAAAGCTGTGAATGTAAAGTAACTCTCAGTGTAGTACTGTGTAGTACTGACAGTACTAAGTAGTATTTACTAAGTATTATCACACCTGGACCCAGTTCTTTTAAACTGATCTTATGAAACTGTGTGAAGCAGCAGTGTGTGTGTGTGTGTGTGTGACTTGTGAACAGGTCCAGTCTCCAAACTGAACTGGTTTCACTTCCTCGCACTGGGAGAATCAGGAAGTGTGTGTCTAAAAAAAAAATAAAAGTAAACTTCAAAACTGTTGAGCTCAGAGACTTTTATTTTGAAAAACAGATCAAACGCTGAAATACCAGCCGATCGATGCAAAGCTGAGGAGCGAGGACCGGGGGGGGGCAGTCCTCTGTTGCCAGGCAACCGGGCAGAGGATGACACGCGTGTCACTTCCTGTCTCTCTCTTCTCGCTCAGGCTGCTTTAAGGACGACCGCATCGTGTTCTGGACCTGGATGTTCTCCACCTACTTCATGGAGAAGTGCGCCGCCCGCCAGGACGACATGCTGTTCTACGTCCGCAGGAAGTTGTCCTACGTCAGCGCCGACAACGCCGACGGCAAGAAGGTGACTTTACCGACGCGCTCGGGTTTCGGCGCCGCCGCCGGGTTCTGGTTCTGACCCTGTGGCCTCTGTGGACCCCCAGGTGGAGGTGGAGGTCTACAGGCGGGACTCCAAGAAGCTGCCGGGCCTCGGCGACCCGGACATCGACTGGGAGGAGAGCGTCTACCTGAACCTGGTCCTGCAGAAGGTGACGGGCGCAGGAAGTGAGGTCACGCGCCGCCGCCGCCGCCCGCCCGCTCACTCAGGTGTGTTTCTGTCCCGCAGCTGGACTACGTGGTGACCTGCGCCGTGTGCACGCGCTCCGACGCCGGCGACATCCACATCCACAAGAAGAAGTGTCAGGTGAGCGGCGGCGGCACCGCTGTCATCCGTCGGGTTTCGCAGCGTCGGCCATCTTTATTTTGTCTCGTTTCCCCCCCCCCCCCGGCAGGAAGTGTTCGCGTCCCCCAGCAAACACGCCATGGACAGCAAGGGGAGGAGTCCAAGATGAGCTACCCCAACATCTTCTTCATGATCGACAACTTCGAGGAGGTAACGTAAACGCGCCGCCGCCGCCGCGACAGTGACGCGCCGGACGGCGCCCGCACTTCCTGGTTTGTGCGCCCGCAGGTGTTCAGCGACATGACGGTGGGCGAGGGCGAGATGGTTTGCGTGGAGCTGGTGGCGAGCGACAAGAGCAACACCTTCCAGGGCGTCATCTTCCAGGGCTCCATCCGCTACGAGGCGCTGAAGAAGGTCTACGACAACCGGGTGAGACGCGGCGCCGGTCCGGTCCGGCCCGGTCCGACCCGGTCCCGCTAACCCCCGAACCCCCCGTGTTTCCCCGCAGGTGAGCGTCGCCGCCAAGATGGCGCAGCGCATGTCGTT
>JAFBJZ010000948.1:322500-385000 GCA_016785225.1 Psettodes erumei | reverse complement strand
TATGTCTGCGCTCACTTCAGTGTTAATGTAAACAGCCGCTCTGTTGGGTTCACGGATTAAAGGTGGAGCTGCAGCAGCTCTGCTTGGATCCGACCCCAGCGCTCGCAGCTTCTCCTCCACGTCGAGACTCCCGGGGCGTCCGGGGGCTGGAGGTAAAATGGTGCAGAGTCGGGGCGGCAGATGGGCCCGTCTCCAAGCTCCCGGGATCCCGGCCGGCGCTGCCAAACAGGAACAGGTGCTGGAGAAAGCAGGAAGTGAGCTGTGGGCCCTGGCGGCAGCAGGAGACCCTTGACCAGCTGGCGAGGAGAAAATGGAAAGTCCTGGCAGCGGGACGATGTGGAGGGAGAAACCCATCGACTCTGAACGATGGGAGATTATGTGAAATCCAGACCCCCCCCCCAGGAAACTGATAAAGTATTGATCGGTTGAACATGAGCGATCAGTGGGAGAGAAGCGACACGAGGAAGCAGCCGCAGCTCTTCTTCTCTTCATCATAATCTCATCAGCTCCCTCTTCCTGCGATCCGTCATTACGTCTGATTAAATCGTTACGACCTCGCCGCCGCCTCATTCCACGCGGCTCCTCTCTAATTGGCCGCTCGGCAGACGGATCTGCGTGTCAATTAAGGCGTTCGCTAATGGAGCCGTAATGAGGCCGAATTAATCGAGCGGCCGCGTGGACGGCGGTTAGAGCGGTGACGGATGAAAAGGAGGCAAGAGACCGCGTCTGAAGCCTGTCCGTCCAGGTGAGGAAAACAAACAAACCGGCTGACGCCTTCTAGTGGCCGAGACGGGAAGTGACCTGACAGTCACACACACACACACACACACACACACACACACACACACACACACACACACACACACACACACACACACACACACACACAGACACACACAGGAAACATTTCTACTGTGTGATCGTGATGCTGCAGACTCATGATGTGCACACTCTCTGATGTCGGGCCTGTTGTGAGTTGCTGTAAGTTGTGTGTCTGTGGTGACGACACACCTTGTGTTGTGTTAACACAGCTTCACCTTCTCTCACCTTCCAGACCCCCCCCAGCCCTCGGGCCCGTGAGCCTGCTCGCTGATCCGTACAGGAGTCGGACTGAGGTTCTGGCCGTAGGAGGGTCGGGTGTTGACATTTGTCCAACCTCTCGCGGGCCCGAAGACACAATCCTCACAAATGTCAGCGAGGGTTCTGATCCGTCGGCCCGGCGTCGGTCCATTTGGAAGAACAAAGGCAAACGTGTGATTCCACGCACGTTCGTCACGACGATACAAAAACGCACAACAGGCTCAGCGATGAGTGATGACAAAACCTGAGACGCACAACTTCTGTGTCCAGCTCCACAAACACACACACTTCACTGACACGACAACGTTTAACAAAACCACTTCACGTTCTTTTCCTCCTGTCACCACACTGTGTGTGTGTGTGTGTGTGTGTGTTTCAGACACGCCGACAGATTTGAGATCAGCTGGACCGTAGTTTTTATCTAGCAGTGTTCCCCGGGCCGGGCCCGGACCGGCCATCTGTCGGTACTGGCAGGAAGTACGGACGCTCGGCCGGTCCCGGGCCCGGCCCGGGTCGTCGCTCGCCGGAGCTGTTTGGAAAACACACAACTCACGGGTCCCGCCGCTCGACTTTTATCTTGTTTACAGGGACAGAAAAAGGAACGCAGGGAGTGTGAGAAACACCACGGTGCCTGAATGCAACACGGGGGGGGTGCGTTTGTTTCATCACGTGCTGCACAAACAGCATGGCTCCATTTGTTTTATCAAGGTACTGGGTTCTGACCCAGTACACAAACAATGAGCTGATCATGTGTCTAAGCTAATTATTGATCCCTGTGATGTCACGTTATTCCAACCAGTCGTTCATTTGTAATTTTTATGGTGATTGTCTCAGTTTGCACATGATAACTTCAGCATTCAATAGGCTGAAAAATCGATTGATTGCTACACACACACACACACACACACACACACACACACACACACACACACAGCACAGCACAGTGACGTATGTGCCCATTCAGGCCGACTGGAGCTTAAACTCGGAGCAGCTTGGAGTGAAGCGCCACCACAGAGAAGAGTTTCACCGCTGAGCCGTGAAATGAACAGTAGCAGCTGATGTAGCAGCAGAACCTGGCCCGGGTGGGGGAGGGGTTCTGTGAGCGGGGAGGGGAGGGGGGGGGAGGAGGGACTACTTTCTGTCAGCTGCCGACAAACCACAACTTTACTGTGAGGCTTCATGTCGGATTCAGGCCTGTATCTGTGATTCCTGGCTCCTTCTTTGGGGGTGGGGGCGGTGTGTGTGTGTGTGTGTGTGTGTGTGTGTGTGTGTGTGTGTGTGTGTGTGTGTGTGTGTGTGTGTGTGTGTGTGTGTGTGCGTGCTGGGGGGATGGCAGCACTGCATTAATAAACAGGCCGGAGTGCGGCTCGAGGCCAGCGGGCTCGCCGACATGAATGAGAACAGCTCCGCGGCGGCGCGCGGAGAATCGTAATGTCTCTGTCCATGGTGCTGCTTTCTGCTCAGTGCAGTGTACGAACGTAACACAACCTGACGCGCACACACACACACACACACACACACACACACAGACACGCCGCCGCCATTTTGTGCCCGGGCCGAGCAGCGCGTGTGCTTTAAACTGCGCTGAAGTTGTTGGCTGTCGAGTTGACGACGAGTCCGAACACTAACTGCCATCTCGCTTCTTCATCAACTCTCCGCTCACATACTGCCCCGCGCGCGGCCCCGCCCCCCTTCCAGATTCCAACCTATCAGCTCATTGGATCTCCCGCACGTCCCTCCGCGCTCGCAACTCCCGATTGGCTCCCCCCCCTCCCCCGCTGCCGGCGCTCTGAAGCGGCAGCTCGGACCAATAGCGGCTCGGCTTGCGCGTCCAAGGGGCGGGGCCGAGGAGGAGAAGGAGAAGGAGGAGGCGGGGCCGGGTCTGACCAACATGGGGAAAAAAAGAGGCAGGATTTCTGAGAACAAATGACACGTTTGGCCTGTTTGTGTTTGCAGAGGCAGAAAACTCGAACCGGGCGGGTTGGGCTCGAGGTTGTTTCTCTCCCGTCGACATGTTTTCTGTTTCCTAATCGTCCACATCCGCCTCGCTCGGTCTGAGTCAGTGGGGCTGCGAGCGGAGCTGCTGCCATTTTTCATGCTCCTGTCGGATGCCACGGCATACGACTCACGTGAAATGTCAGGAGCAGCTCTTCTTCTGAATCAACAACCTCCTCAACTCACAGCTAATGCTCGCACACGTAGTGAGGAGCCGTCACACCGTAACACGGTTGTTGCAGCACTAATCCCTGAGCAAACAACAGCAGGTGGCAAAAGATAAAACACCACAAATTTAAAAAATCACACAAAAGAAGGAGCATATTTCCAGTTCCAGCCTTAAAAGCTGTAAGAGAAAACAAAAACGTGTGTTTGTTTTACTTTTGAACTTCAGCTCAAACCCCAGAGATTGACAAGCACAATAAACTGAACAAAAGCACCATTAATCAGACAGCTGGTTTAGTTGAAGCTGAACAGGTTCATGTACGTTACACTGCACATACTGGTTGTACAGTATCAGACTCGTGAGGCCTCGGAGCGAACACAGATGCACTCGGCGAAGAGATTTATGTTTCAATAGTCTGGTGCTGGGTGCAAAAATAGATGCTGTACTCTTGGATTACACAGCACATTATGACAGTGGCACAGGAAAATGAGCTGCTTCAACAGAGGACTGGTTAAACAGACGCTCGTTTCCTGTTGTCTAAAAGTACTACACAAGTATTATCAGTAAAACAGGACACGTACAGCGAGTGCAGTACTTGTACTAAATGTACTGATAACATGAAAAGCATATTCATGAGTGTAAATAATGAGTCAGCATTCTCAGTATAATTCTATGGCAGTGAGTTTGTAGAAACCAATGAGTTTATGCTTGATGTAGTATAGCAGTGTTGTGATTTTTCTTGAACTAAAAGATATATATTAGATTTTTCTTTAATCTCCAAACTGGAAGTTCACATATTACATCAGACGTGAAACCGCCCGAAGAGTCGGAGGAAACCCAGTGTGCGAGTTAAACCCTGCCTTCACACAGACAATGTGCAGTTTTGATGTAAATGTGCTGCATCTCTCAGAAGGACCTGAATCTGTCAGGGCTGATGACTGTTGGTGAGTTTAAGTCGACTCTGAAGCGTCTGGATCGCTTCTCTGCTCTTACACATGTTACTCTTACTTTATTACTCATTGTCTTCATACTGCACCTGTTTCTGCAGCTAAGCTGGGTTTAAAATTTACCTCTATTTCATCCTAACACACACATTTTTATCTGGATGTGGCGTTGTCTGTCTGTTGCTTGTCTTTATTGCTGTGACACTGATTTTAATGTTGTGTTTTCAGCCAGGTCTCTGCTGAAGAACTTTAACCAGGTTAAATCAAGGGGAAATTAAAAGTACATATATCATTAAATTGAATTATAGTCACAGTAATATGTGTAGTTTTTTATTATTAGCGATTAAATATGTAGTGTGCAGCCGTGTTTGCGTAGCTTTGTCTAAGTTTATTTAACAGAAACACTCCTCCTCTGTGTACTAGCGGTTGTGTCTGTCCTCGGCTCACTGCGCATGCGCGCTTTAAGGGCAGGGGCGGGGGATGCTCCCTCTGCTCCATCCGGGAACTTCAGAATTACCATTGACAGCCGAAGCGCAACTTTTCCCCAGGCAAAGTGAAATCAGGCCGCGGACTCGGACAAAATATAGTCCCCGTCTTTCAACTTAAATTTACCGACGGAGACGCGACCCCGCCGCCGCGTCGAACCCCTCGACGTCCGGTCGTCGTCTGGAGCGGACTCGTCCAGGTCCTGGGCTCTTTCCGCCCGGTTTGGAGCACTTTTCGAGACGGGCGGAAAGTGGGTGATGAGTCCGAGCCCGTAAAGAAGCGAGAACTTGCTTTTGCAGCCCGAGTAGTTCTTCTTTCAATTGTTATTGTCGCTTTAAAAAATCTTTAATTCACTCAAACTTGGTCTCGGCCGCGTCGAAAGTGGGAGAAAAGTGCTTTTCCGGCCGGAATATGGAACTACAGGGCCTGCGAGAGGCGCTGAAAGTGGAGATCCAGTGTCATCAGGTAAGAACGAAACATCGTGTTGTTCCGGCCGCGGAGCTCCGCGACGGACGAGCCGAGAGCGAGAGTCCGAAGAGGGGACGAGAGGGGAGTCCGCTCCGGGGGAGGTGTTGTCGCCGGTGGTGATTGTGTGTGTGTGTGTGTGTGTGTGTGTGTGTGTGTGTGTGTGTGTGTGTGTGTGTGTGTGTGTGTGTGTGTGTGTGTGTGTGTGTGTGGGGGGGGGGGGATGGGGGGGGGAGGGGGGGTGGACGTGTGGCTTTGTAATGTCTGCCGGCGACACAACATCCACTCTCAACTGTGATTAAGTCCACTTTTTCCGCCAGTACTTTGGCTCGTTGTGTTGGTTCCGGAGGATCCGGACCGGCACTGCGGTTCGGGTTCGGGTGCTGGTGGAGGTTGGTGCTGGTGGAGGTGGTGGTGGTGGTGGTGGTGGTGCTGTGTGGCGAGCAGGACGCGACCTGAATATTTATGAGGTGCCGGAGTCGCCGTGGCCATCAGCCCCCGCTTTGTTCCTCCCGTACACACTTAACTTGAGACACTTTTCCTCTCTCTCTCTCTCTCTCTCTCTCTCTCTCTCTCCCCCCCCCCCTTTCCTCCGTCGGTCACAAACTAGTTGCACAGATGAAGCAGGACCCACAGGTAAACTGACGGTGCTGGCACCGGGGGGGGTGAGGGGTGACCGGGGCCGGACCGAGTGCATCGGTGTGGGACAAACTTTATCTCCACAGATCGGTCTCTCCCTCTCTCTCTCTCTCTCTCTCTCTCTCTCTCTCTCTCTCTCTCTGTGTGTGTGTGTGTGTGTGTGTGTGTGTGTGTGTGTGTGTGTGTGTGTGTGTGTGTGTGACTCCGCCTGGGGGGGGGGGGGGAATGGCCGTGAAGTTTCATTGTCGTGTCGGTGAAACCAACAAACAAACACAACAGGGTCGGTGTGGACTGACAAGTGTTGTGTTGAGTTGTCGGACGCAGAGCTGGATCACGGCCCCGGTGTGTGTCCGCTGTCTCCCGCTGCTCAGGCTTGTTTTTCTGCCTGTTTCTGCCCCCCTCTGGGTGGGGGGGGGGGCTTCACCCCCGACGCCCAAAGTTGTGTAAAAATTCCCAGCGTCCATTTTGAGCAGGTCGACATGTTTTTGTGGAGAGTTGACGTTGTGGGCTCACAGATGACGCCGACTCGGCGAACCGGACTTTTTTTGTTGTTGTTGTTGTTGTTCGGAACCGGTACCGGCCCAGCGGAAGTTAAACCCACCGAACACGGTGTCGGTTCGGACGCTGAGCGTCTTTTCACGGTTAAACGTTTTCTCACTTTACACTCAAGTCTGCTGGTATTATTGCTTTCTGGGTCACGTGACCGCAGCGGTGCATTTGATTGGTCCACGGCTGTGCTCTTACCCCCACCACCACCACCCCCCCTCCTCCGTCCTCCGGGAGACCGAGTCTGTGCATCAACTTTGCGGCAGGTGCCCCTCCGGAGCCCCGGGGACGGAGGGCCGCGCGGAGGCTGCGGCGGAGTTCAGCACCGCGGACAGCTCCGCCCGCTCCGCCGGCTGCCGCTTGCACCGCCCCGCCGGTCGGTCCCAGCCCCGGCAGAAGCGCACACAACTTCCCCCTCGCCACAGCAGCGGCAGCGAGGAGGGACGAATTCAGGGGAAATAGGTCGATATTTACCGGAGCGCTGCTCGTCTTGTGTTTTATTTTAACAGCCAGAGCCCCCCCCCCAGCCTCACGTGAATCGATGCCCCCCCCCGCGGAATGCAGTTTATAATCACTTGATTTGTTGCAGCCGTGTTGTTTGTGTTGTACTTCTTCTCCTCTCAGTTTGGTAGTGGGAGCTTCCATTTTGAAAGAGGAAAGGGGTGGGAGGGTGTGTGTGTGTGTGTGTGTGTGTGGGGGGGGGTGTCTGTGTGTGCCCCCCTCCCTCAACATGGAGAGGAAAAAAAAAGTCTGCAGAGTTTCATGCAGGAGGAGGAGGAGGAGGTGGAGAAGGAGGCGAGGAGGGGGGATGGGCCCCATTCATGCCTAACATTACCATTTTGATTGCTTTGATGCTGTTTTTGGTTTGGAGGAGGTGTGTGTGTGTGTGTGTGTGTGTGTGTGTGTGGGGGGGGGGGGCCACAGAAAGCTCCGTCAGCACCGCACGGCCATGTTTCCACATCACCCCCCCCATCAGCAATACATGACCTTTATCAATCAGTGGGATTGACGGGTGATCGGAGCGTCTCCTGGAGGTCGTTTCACGGTCACACGCAAAGTTTCTGACATCATAACACGGGTGAGGTGTGTGTGTGTGTGTGTGTGTGTGTGTGTGTGTGTGTGTGTGTGTGTGTGTGTGTGCGGGGGGTGTAGGTGGAGCAGAGCGGTGCAGCATTGACGGTGTGTGTGTTCATGAATGGGCCTGTTGTTTTCTGCTCAATGTGTTCACATTCAGCCTCAAGGTCTCTCTCTCTCTCTCTCTCTCTCTCTCTCTCTCCATGCTGTAATAATCTAACTCGCCCCCCTCCACCTCCACCTCCACCTCCACCTCCACCTCCGTGCTCTTGGCCCTTGAAGAAGAATGGATTCATTGATTCTTTTTCATTCTGCTCCACTTGCTCGGTGTTGCGTCACGGCGCCGGCGCCGCCCGACCCATCAGGTGGAGAGAAGCCGCTCCTCCTCCTCCTCCTCCTCCTCCTACACCCCCGGCCCCGTTTCCTGTTTCCTGTGTGTGTGTGGGGGGCTCTGCCCTCCAGATGTGCGGTTGATACTTGACGCCGCTTTCACCTGGAGGACGAGCGTCGCGCCGAAAGGCTGCGGCTACTTAACTTACACGATGACACCTGTAACCATGGCGACGCCGCCGCCGCCGCCGCGAACTGCACACGTCAGCGTGATGAAACTGATCCCAGAGCAGGTTTAACTGACCTCCTCCACAGGTACATACACCTGGAGGTGTCACACGTGATCAGTGATCGGTCAGAAATCTGTTCTCGCGTTTGAGACGTTTTGCTGATTGGACTTCACACGGTCCGACTCTGACCCGGTTCCTGAGGCGGATCAGAACCGTCAGCCCGTATTCACCTTTGATGATGTAACGACCCTGTAACGCAGTTCATTCAAAACCCTCCAACTTTATTAACAAGCACACACCTGCACGGTGTCAAACGCGTCACGTCGTCTCGTGTTTTCTCTGGGGGGCAGCTCCCTCCCTCCCTCCCTCCTCCTCTCTTCCTGCCGCTCTGTGATTGGTCAGACTTTACAGGAAGTAGTGTGGGTCTGCTCTCGGTGAAACGGATCATTAGTTCTGGGAGGTGCTGACATCATCGTCGTCATCCGTCCGAGGGTTTCACGTGGTGACCTTTGACCTCCCCAGTTTCATCACCCGTGAATCTGCAGATTCTCGTCCCGGTCGTCGGTGTCGGATCAATAACTGAAGCCGATCAGGACTTTTACCGCGCAGCGTTCAATCAATAAAAACAGGACGAAGTGACGACTCATGATTTGACAACCGCAGCGTCATGTTAGTGTGATGGAGCTTCCTGTCGGAGGTCAGAGGTCAGGAAGCTGAGGCGTGTGCAGGTGTGTGTGTGTGTGTGTGTGTGTGTGTGTATTCCTCCTCCCGCTCTGACCCGACCCGTGTTGGCCGACATGTCCCCACCCGCCCGTCAGTCAAACGACGGGGCGCTTGTTATTCACACCCTGAGATCACAACAGATGAGTCCTCTGTCAGTTTACAGGAGCAGATGAACCGGGTTTTACTGGGGCTCGTGTGCGGTGGTTCTGGTTCTGGTTCGGCTTCACAGGGTCTTTCGGGTCCTTATTTGCAGCTCGTCTCCGTGGCGACGATAACGGAGCGGTCAGCATCTTCCCTCCTTCGCCGCCGTGCGCAGTCAGCAGCCGGGCCGGGCCGCATTATCGTCAAACGCTGAGCCGCAGCAGCTCTGCCCCGCTTTATGGCAGGTCGTTTTGACAGTTACCGTGGCAACAGATGTCCTGAAAACGTCCAGGGTTTTTATATAAGAGCAGGAATCTAACCTGGAGACTTTCACATTAAAGGTTTTGACATGAAAGGCCAACAATAATGACAGGAAGCAGGAAGTGGTTTTGTTGCATCACTTCCTCCTGACTGTGTGTGTGGGCGTGGCCTGCGATACCAACGTTAAACTGATCTCGTCAGCATCAGGTGGATCTCTAACCATGACTCGGCAGTTTCACACAACCAGAAACACCAGGACTGATCCGGTGGAGGCCGCGGTGACGCTGCTGATGTCGATCGATCGATCTGATCAATCTGATCAGATAGATAATTATGATCAGAGTCTCTGCGGTTGTCAGAACAAACCCGATCAATCGACTGAGGCGTTGATGCGTTCAGTGTGCGTTGGTATTTCTCATCCTCCTGTAAAGAAACAGGATCAGTCTGAAAGAAGTCACTGTGAACTGAAAGGTGATTATTGATTATGGATTGGTGACCCCCCCCTCCCCCCCATCAGCTCTCTGTTAACACATGAGGTGGAGAAGAGAAAGTGTGGAGGAAACAGAGATGTGTGTGTGTGTGTGTGTGTGTATGTGAGTCACTCAACTAAAAATATCTCCCAGAATCCTCTGGTTCTCTCTGACCCCTGAGTCACAGCTGTGGATGCAGTCGGGGGGGGGCAGTAACAAAATGGCCGCTCCCTGAAGCCATCGTGCTTATGGTTAAAGTGAAATTCAGTATAAACAACAACTTGTTGTTGTTGTTTACAGATGGATGTTATGATGGAGGTGATGGTTGTGTAACGATTGTGTTGTTGTTGTTCACACAGCGGGTCGGGCCCGGTGTGAAAAATGTTGCCTGGTAACAGAAGAAGAGGAAACGCTCGGCGCGAGAACCTGGAGTTTAACTAAAAGCAGAGCGGCCCTGAAACGTTCGCGGCCTCGAAGGGACGTCCTTGAACGCATCGCTTCCGCCGCGCGCACGCAACACGCACGCAAACACGGCACCTCGAACGCAGCGTTTAAGCCCCGTGATGCGTTCAGGTGCAGACGTCCAATCAAAGAGCCCGGAATGTGTGGAGAGGAAACTTTGCAACAAAGTAACAAGTAGGCGTCAGTCCTCCAGGCTCTGATTGGACGGTGACCGGCCAATCAGAGCCCAGCAGCTGATTGTGAGCTGCTGTAAACACAACAGGCTTCGGTGTGAGGAGTTCTACAGGACCGGTTCTACTCCGGTTCTGGCCGTGTTGCGGGACAGCGGTACCGACCCTCTGCTGCTCCGAGTCGGACGATGACCTTGAGACGAGGGGGCGTGTGATTTATTCGCCCGTGTGTCGCCGCGTGGCGATTTACGGCCGGGGACGATCACGACGTGTCAGAACTGAGACAGAAAGACAAAAAAAATGAGTTGGTCTTCCTCCGTCCAATCAGACGCAGCGAGATAAAACATAAAGAATCTGAGTGGGGGGGGAGCGAAGAGCGCCGCATTTCAAATGGGACTTTAATTTGTTTTCCCCCCGACAAGGTCGCCGTGAGTGATGGGACGTCGGGCGGAGGGGGTGGGGGTGGGGGTGACGGGTGGTGGTGGTGGAGGTGGGGGGGGGGGGGAGATAAAAGCACCAAATTAGATGAATGTTTGCTTTTTCAGTGGCTCAATAAGCCAGCGCCCGCGTTTGCAGTTTTTCGCGGCTGCACGTGAAGGCGTCGCGCCGAAGGCCACGGCGGCAGCAGCAGCAGCGAGATGCTTTGTTGTCTCCATGGCAACGGGCCCAGCAGGTCTCACGGGCGGGCGCCGGGCTCCGTTCAGAAAAGGCAGGATTCGGCACAAACGCCTGTTTCCTGTCGTGTCTGAGACTTTCTCGGGGTCGGGGCCGACCGCGGGTCACGTGACTCCGTTGGGACCGGGTACACAACACGTGGCTCGCGACCCCCGGAGGAGTCACGGGCTCTGTTCGCAGGGAGTCGTTCAGGAAGTCAAACCTTTTTTATCTGGATCGTTTCTGGTGGAAAATACACAAATGAAGCTGTTGTGCGTTTTTGTCGTCGTCGCTCTGAAGGTGTCCTTCAGTGAAAGCAGCACTTATCTCCCTCAGAGGGCCCCCCCACGCACACACACACACACACACACACACACACACACCTGATAAGCACTTTATTAGCGAGTCCAGGCCCAACTTGGCGCCGGCGCCGCGGCCCACGGGCGACTGTGGACCCATGTTGTGTGTCCACAGCCTCCGTCGTGTGTGTGTGTGTGTGTGTGTGTGCAGCTTTGTTTAATGAAAACTCATGATCGACCCGTTTGGGCTCGGTGGTACCTGAGACGGGTCGGAGCGAACAGAAAAGCCTCAGCCCGCCCCCCCCTCCTGGATGAGGCAACAATAGTTCTGAAGCGGAGGCTTGTTTCCGTAGCAACGCGCCAAATATAACGAGGCGTCGGAAATAAAGCCGCGCGGGACCGCGGGCCCGGTCTGTCTGATGGTATTCAGCCCGGTTCTGCTCGTCTGACCCGTTTGTGAAGGAGGACGCGGTTCCTCCGGCGTCGCCGTAACTCACAGAAGATCTTTCACCGCCCGGCCGGAACCAGAACCGGGTTGTTCAGGGCCCGGAGCACGAGAGAGATTTTCTCCGGTGGGAACACGGTGTGTCCGCGTCACACGGAGCGGATCAGAACCTGGAGGAATTCCTCTTATTAGAACCGAACCAGCAGAACAGAGGCCCGGTTTAGAACCGACCCGGCTCGTTTTGATGTGTTTGGGACCCGGGACCCGTTGTGAAATGCTGTGATTCTGCCTGTGTGTGTGTGTTCGTGGTCCCCAGAGGATGATCCGAGCCTGATCGTGCTCCCGGGGGGTGCGTTTGTTCTGTACCGTTTGGAGGCTGTCGGGCGGGTGGACGTCGTTTTCCTATGAGGCTTTGCTGCTGCATCTTCTGAGAGATGAATCTGTCAGATTTACCCCCCCCTCATGACTGTGTGTGTGTGTGTGTGTGTGTGCATTTGAACAGATGCTGTAGATATGGGGGGGGGGGGTGTTTGTCCTTCATTTCTAAAATACCCAAACTTCCCACTTTCCCTGAATGCAACAAAATGAAAACAAACACACAGTGTCTTCCACTCTTGGTTTGACCCCCCCCCCAGGAGCAGTGTGTGTGTGTGTGTGTGTGTGTGTGTGTGTGTGTGTGGTGTGTGTGTGTTGGGGGGTTGGAAACGATCAGCACTCTGCTTCCAAATTTCCCCAGTGTGAGAAGTAATGCATACACAATGAATCTGCCTTTATCTGCACACACACACACACACACACACACACACACAGACAGACACACACACACACACACACACACACCCCCTCGACTCTTCCTGCTCCCCAGACAGTTCTATGTTCATCCATTAGATTAATCATTAACACAGACGTGGTCATTGTCAGTGTCAGAGCTTTTATTTTGAAAAAAACTGCAGCGTGATCACATGACTTCCTGTGAACGACCTCACCTTCTGTTTCCTTCTGTGTTTTCTCTTCCACAGAATCAGACTTTGTGCAAAGGCCTCAACGAACTGCAGAATGGACAGGTAGGACCCCACACACACACACACACACACACACACACACACACACACACACACACACACACACACACACACACACAGACACACACACCTGTACTCCTATCATTTACACCACGTGAGACGTTCAGGGTCCCAACCAGGAGTCCACAGCAAAGGGAAATGTAGTTCAACTGGCACTTCCTGGTGTTTTCGGTGACTTTCACCGGATCGTCCAATCATCTGTCACCCGTGCCCCCCCCCCTACATGAAGGCCACAGTCATTCTGAGTAAATCACCACCTGCTGCAAGCAAATTAAATATTGACTTGTGGTATTGACTTGTAGATCTAATTTGAAGTGATTGCGGATGAGCAATAATGGTGTGGAAAAATGAGTCGGGGGGGGGGTCAGAGTGGGGGGGCTGCGGGCCACTTGTTAAAGCTGCTGTGATTGGCTGGATGGAGGGAAGTCGTTGTGTCGGGGCGGGAACGAAGTCACACACACACCTGTGTTTTACAAGTCAATCAGCTGATCAGGTGACGACGTGGAAGACAACGGTTTGTATGTGTGTGTGTGTGTGTGTGTGTGTGTGTGTGTGTGTGGGGGCGGTCACCCCCCCTCCCCTGACCCAGGAGAACTCATGAGTCGCGGTGCTGCAGGATCGGAGCGTCTCTCATTCGGATCCACTCTGTCAATATTTGCTCGCTGGCCTCAAACCAAACACACCGATATTGAAAAGACGGAGACGCGAGGAGGGAGGAGGAGGAGGAGGAGGAGGAGGAGGAGGAGGAGGTGGAGGAGGAGGAGGAGGAGGGAGGAGGAGGGCCAGAGCTCCATTTCCAACAATTAATCTCCCAAATTAATTTAGTTACTGCTTTGTCACATGGGATTAGAGACTCGTCACTGTGTCAGTTTGGGGGGGGTCTCAGGGCCTCAGGGCTCTCAGGGCCCCCCCCCCTCAGGTGAGCTCAGGTGTGTCCCTCGTCGTTTCCCAGCCTGCTGACAGGCAGCGACAAAGTGTCGGGATGCTTCCTCGGTGCCTCCGGCCATGTGGCCCCTCCCAGACAAAAGGCAGGGTGGGGGGAGGTGGGTGGGGGTTGGGCAGGGACAAAGGCCCCCCCCATCAGACCCCCCGGGCCCCTGGGTGACTGCAGGAAGTTCTCATGTGTCTGTGGAGAGATGCAGCGTTGGTCTGCGAGCGGCAGATGTTCGGTTATTACGTTGCAGTTGGACCTCGGTTTACAGCCCCCCCTCGCCCCCCCTGCCCCCACCTTGCCCCCCCCCCCCCCCCCCCCCCCCTGCCCCCCCCCAGTGTCCGTCAGATGAACTGCAGCTTCAGGACGTCCTCAGGTTTTGTGTGGCGGCTCTTTGTGGCTGCATCTGTCTGCTCCATTGTTCACAGGAGTCCATCTGCTGGCCTCCAGCTCACCCCCACATGCCCCCCCCTCCCTCCCTCCCTCCCTCCCCCCCCCCCCCCCCTCACCCCCCCGGCCCCCCCTCCTCACCCCTCCCCTCTGCAGGAGAGCCAGCTGTCCCCCCTCCTCCTCCTCCCTCACACACGTCTCAGAGCCGAGGACACTTTGTTTGTTTCAGTCACGTGATCAACACGCCGACTGATCAGTACGATCAATATGAGATTATTGATCGGAACCGTCGAACCCGGTTTAAAGACATCAGAAGCGGCGGTCACATGACCTGGGACCTGTGATGTAATGTCAGTGAAGTACTACATAGTAATATTTGTACTTCATTAATGAAGTTTTAAAAAAAAAACTAATCAGTACCGTCAGCACGGGAATTGATTATTGATTGATCCGCAGGTGATTGGCTGGCCATCAGTACTACATGTACTCCTGGTGAATATATATATATATATATATATATCAGTATTTGTACACGTCCCATAATTCATCTCTCCGTTGTCATGACGACGGCCTCGACATGAAAAACACTACGCAGTCAGTGGTTCTGTCTGGAACCCACTGAAGGTTCTGTGGGTCGGTCCCCCCCCCCCCCACCCGCCTCACACACACACACACACGGCACTCTGGTGGGGGCTTGTTTTTTTTTTTGGGGGGGCATTTCAACTATAACTCAACTGAATGTTTTCAAACTGAAGATATGTTTTTGTTTTTTATTTATTTATTTCAGAGGATCCCCCACACACACAGTTCCCCCCACACACACACACACAGTCACCCCCCCCCCCAAACAAAGCCACTGGTCCATAGAACAGCATCAAACAGGCAGCAGTGGGGGGGGGGCAGAGTATGAAATATTTAGAGAAGTTCTTCTTCTGCAGACGTGGGTTTCTTTTCAGGCTGGGGGAGCAGTGTGTGTGTGTGTGTGTGTGTGTGTGTGTGTGTGTGTGTGTGTGTGTGACGGCCTCTATTCACCGGCTCAGAGTGCAGTATTAGTAGTACAAGTAGTAGAAGTACTTGTAGCAGCGGGGTACTTCACATGTGTGTACATTGTGGTGGCTTTGAGCAGTACTCGTGGTATTTGTACTCCGTGTACACCTGCAGTGACGTGTGTACTGTCTGTGTCCCCCCCCCGCAGAAGCTGGCGGTCCGGGCCTGTCCCGTGGCGGGCGCCAAGCCGCTGTCCCTCATCAAGCCGCCCGGCCCGGGCATCTCCATCGCCGTGGTGCCGGCCAAGGCGCCGGTTTCCATGGTGACGGTGAACGGGCAGAAGGCGGCGGCGTCGGAGCAGACGTCGCCCATCAACCTGCAGACGGGCGGCCGGGCGGCGCCGGCCGGAGTCCACACGTTCGGCAGCAGGAGAGCCGGGGAGCAGGTAACACACACACACACACACACACACACACACACACACACACACACACACTCCTGACCTCCAGGCCGCCCCTCCTCCGCATTCAGCCCCTCCATCAGCCGGGATCCTGCTCCACGCGCCTGTTAGGATTCAGGCGAATGCGGGGCGGGGGTGGGGAGTGGGGGGTCAGCACTCCTCCCCCTCATTCAGCTCCATCGCCTCCATCAGCAAAAAATGTAAAATATTTATTTCATTTGGAAAAACACGTTTGTATTTCTAAAAAAAAAAAAAGCTTTTACCCATAATGCATCTCACAACAACATGTCAGCTGATGAATCGGGGGGGGGGGTTAGGCAGTGATGTCATGGTTTGGCTCCTGCGAGGCCTGTGATTGGCCGGCTGCTGGCGATGCGACGCCGTCTCCGGTTCTGGATGCAGATCAGGTCTGAGACGCTGACGCCGACGTTCACCGCAATAAACTCGCTGCGTTTCATCAAAGTGTCACTTTGGGAATCCCCACACACACACACACACACACACACACACACACACACACACACACACACACACTGCCCCCCCCACGCCCCCCTCCCCCCTCCCCCCTCAGTCGTCATCTGGACCGACTCCCTCCTGACAGGAGGTGAGCGGGTCGGGGGGAGATTGTCCTGTGGCTCTTCACTGTTGTATTGTTCAGTTGGAGTGAGCCCCCCCCCCCATATGAGCACAGGCCAGTCAAAGAGAACACCCCCCCACACACACACACACACACTCTACCTCCATCAATCCTGAGTTATAAAGACTTGGCCAATCAGAGGCCTGCTGTGTGAACCAAGCGGAGGAGGTGGGAGGGGTGGGGGGAGTGTGTGTGTGTGTGTGTGTGTGTGTGTGTGTGTGTGTGTGTGTATGTGGGGGGGCTGGTCTGTCAGACCACCTGGCCGCTACTTTGGAGATCAATAATGAGGTGTAATGGGAAGGCTGCTCTGCATGAGTGCACACATTAGAGCTGCATTGTTTCAGCACTTCAACACACACACACACACACACACACACACACACACACACACACACACACACACACACACACACACACACACACACACACACACACACATACAACCACACTCACACACACACACACAATCCTGAGTACAACCCGCGGGCCGAGTGTCGGCTCGAACAAAAAGTTTTAATCACCGGACGAAGCGAGGCGGGACTTCCTGTCTCGGCGTGACCCGCCAATCGACTCGCCGTCTGCTGCGTGAACACTTCCTCCTCCTCCTCTTCCTCTTCCTCTTCCTCCTACCCCCCCCCCCCACACACACACACACACACAGTCATGTTGGAAATGAACTGGTGTTGTTGCGTCACCGCCTGCAGACACCGGGGGCAGCACTGAGCTCCACCTCCTCAAAGCTGTTGTGGAGAACCAGGGAGAAATGGATCAGAACCGGTCCTGAGCGCGATCAGGATCTGCTGGACCTGCAGTTAAAGAACTGCCCCCACACACACACACACACAAACATCCAGCCTCCACGATACAGAACCAGAACCCGATGCATCAGGATGTGTTTAGCGTTAGCTTAGCACAAACACTGGGAACGGATGGAAACCGTTAGCCTGCCTGAGCAGAGAGCAGCTCTGTTCAAATCCACATTTTAAAGTGACAGACCGCCCCCAGCCCCCCTCCCTGTGTGTGTGTGTGTGTGTGTGTGTGTGTGTGCGTGTGTGTGTGCGTGTGTGTGTGTGTGTGCGTGTGTGTGTGTGTGTGTGTGTGTGTGTGTGTGTGTTGTCAGTGTTTGCTGCAGAGCTGTCATCCGTCTCAGCCGCGGTATTGACTCTGCTGTCTGAAAAAAAAAAAACAGAAAGACAATTCATGGAAAAAAAAACAAAACAGGAAATCACTGGTCCAAGGTTGTGTTCACTGAGGGAGGGGGGCGAGGGGGGTGAGGGGGGGCGGGGGGGTCCCCCTAAAGAGAAGGTGCTTAGGTTTGGAGAAAAGAAGCAGCAATTACTGAAATGAAAGCCCTTGCACTGCAAGAATTTTCATCTCGCCAGTTTCCATGGAAACAGGCCTAACCCCCCCCACCACCACCCCCACCTCCGCCCCCACCCCCCCCCCCACCGAGCCGCTCTGCAGCACAATACAATGAAACGAAGGGATTTTCACAGAAGAAGAAAGGAGAGGAGGGGGGAGGGGGAAAGTTTCTCTTGTGTCGGAGCAGCCGGAAAAACCCGGAAAAATCTGGAAAACCTTCAGATCCTCCAGCTCACGTGTTGATCAATCAATGACATCATTGTTGGATCAATAATCGATCAGACATCAAACTTCTTTAAAAAAGAATCACAGTTATTTTGGGTCATGTGACCCATGTGTGTGTGTGTGTGTGTGTGTGTGTGTGTGTGTGTGTCTGTACGCTGTAACGTGGTGGTGCGTTCGGGTGCGTTTCAGATGCTGGGAGCTCTCACCGCTGTGCCCATCAAGGTGCCTCAAGTCAGCTCCCTGCACCGGCTGGCAGGACAAGCAGCCACCGTGCTACCTCAGGTAACACACACACACACACACACACACTGACACACACAGACACACACAGACACACACTGACACACACTGACACACACTGACACACACTGACACACACAAACTACTAGAATATGACACGTTTGAGATTTAAGACGGCCGATACGCGCTTCATGAAACGTTTTTTTCATTTTTAATTATTTTATATCTTCACATTTTTATGACATATTATTATATTATATTCTTTGATGGTTTGGGACATTTTTTCTACATTTTGGTATTTTCCAAAAAAATATCACAAAAACACATAAAAACACCAAACAAACTGTCGAAAACATGGAGAGCTGTTTTATAAACGCTCCATGTGAAGGCCGACAAAGTTTTAAGCGTAAACAAAAGATTTCTCAGGTAAGACGCACACAGGTAACCACACACACAGAGCGCAGCAGGGACCCGGGTCTTTATAGAGACCGGCTGATGACAGGTGATGTGGATCAGGTGCGTCTCGTCTGCGCGTTGGAGACCTGCGTTCTCCACCCGTCTCCAACTCAAAGGTGCAGCGTCCGTCCACCGGGGGGCAGCGCAGACCCTCAGTCTCCTCCTGTGTGCAGGTCAGGCCAAAGACCCAGATCCCGGACAGTCTTCCTCACGGCCCCTGCCGGGACCCGCAGCCCCTGGGCCTGCAGAGGGCGGCGGTCAGCCCCAAGAGCCAGGCCCCCACCCTGCCCACCGCCAACAGCACCTTCAGCCCCGGGCAGAGCGGCGCCGAGCCGGCGGGGGGGCCCGACTCCGGCGGCCCCGCCCAGCACGCCGCGGCGGGGCCCGGCGTGGCGTACGCCATCATCTCCGCCTCCCCCTCCCCCAGCAACGGGGTGTCCGCCGCCAACGAGGCCGTCAAGGTGCGACGAGCCGGCGCCGGTCTGTCGACGCCAGCCGCGGCCGAGTTAACCGCGATTCTCACGCCGTCCAACGTCTCCTCGCGCTCTCAGGTGATCATCATCCAGCCGCAGGCCCCCAGCGGCGCCGAGGGGGCCCCGGGGTCCCCGGCCGACGTCCCGCCGCAGGAGGCCCCCCCCGCACCGAGATCCCCGTCCCAGAAGGGGACGAGGACCCCGAGGTGAGAGGACGGCGTCTCTGCTGGGGACGCTGGGCCGGTGATGATGATGATGATGATGATGTTCTCTCTCTCTCTCTCTCTCAGAAAATCGCCTTCATGGTGGCGCTCGGCCTCGTCACCACAGAACACCTGGAAGGTGAGGTCCCACAGGAAGCAGCGGAGGACGCGGCCGCAGCGAACAGGAAGTCGTTGTCGTTGTCGTTGTCGTTGACGTCGTCTCGTCTCCCCAACAGAAATCCAGACGAAGCGGCAGGAGAGGAAGCGGCGGAGCACGGCCAACCCGGCGTACAGCGGCCTGTTCGAACCCGAGGTCAGGAAACCGCGAGCGTCCGGCAGATTCGACGCCACCGAACGCGCTCGGGAACTAAACTTGTGTCTTTGCAGCGTAAACGCCTGGCGTCGCAGTACCTGAACAGCTCGCTCTTCCTGTCGGCGCCAGGTAAGCCTCACCTCCGCGTTGTCTTACTGATCCCCAGCGAGGGGGGGATGTTCTTCTTCTGCTGTTTTTCTGCCGCGTGGCTTCACCTCTAACCCGTCTTAACGCGCCCGCCGCCACTAACCGCCGCTCTGCTTCCATTCACATGCTAGACACTGAGGACTTCTGCTGGAAGGTAGGTCACATGACTCATGACATTTCAAACCGAGGCGTTTCGTCCGCGTGGGCGTTGAACACGGCGCCGATCTCCGCAGGAGGACGTGGAGCGTGACGAGCACTGCGCCGTCTGTAAGGACGACGGCGAGCTGCAGCCCTGCCACAGCTGCCCCCGCGCCTTCCACCCCAAATGCCTCCACCCGCCGCTCAAAACCCCACCCAGGGGCCCCTGGTACTGCCCCAAGTGCCAGAAGAAGGTAACGCTTGGGGACGCGGGGCTGCGCTAGCTGAGCTAGCTCAGGTAGCTCAGGTAGCGTAGCCCCGCCCACCTCTGGCGTCTGACCCGCAGGTGCTGAACAAGGAGAACATGTCGTGGCCGCAGAACTTCGTCCAGTCGTACGTGACGCACAAGACGGGTGAGGACGCCTGTGTTTCAGCCCCTGTGTGTGTGTGTGTGTGTGTGTGTGTGATGGTGTGTGTGTACTGATGATGTGTGTGTGTGTGTGTGTGTGTGTGTGTGTGTGTGCAGTGAGGCAGGAGGAGAAGCGACGACTCCTGAGAAGAAACAACGAGCTGAAGAGGGAGTGCGCTCACCTGGAAGAGCAGGACAAGCAGCTCAACAAGACGCTGCAGGTGAGACACACACACACACACACACACACACACACACACACACACACACACACACACACACGCTGACAGGACGCCCCCCCCTCCTCCGCAGCAATGCGTGGACGCCAGGGAGCGTCTGCTGGGCCGGCAGAGGGACACGCAGGCGTCGCTGGACCGCCTCAGGGCGCTCATCAGGCTGATCCAGCGCGACCAGCTCATCCAGGTCACCATGACGACCACCGCCACCATCGCCGCCTCCCTGCTCTCCCAGTCCTGGATCAAGCCCGGCCCGAGCCCGAGCCCGAGCCCGAGCCCGGCCGCCGCCACGCCCCTGCAGAAGAGCCACACGCACAGTCAGGACGACGGCGACAACTAGCCCCGCCCCCTCAGCGGCGGCGCTCCTTTTTTTTTTTTTTTTTTTTTTAAATTTTCTCCTCGTTTTATTTTTTTGCGTCGAGCGATTTCAGAGACAGACGCTCGAGTCGAGTGTTTTTTTTAAGAACAAACACCTACAGTGCTTACGAGATTTCTTTTTTTACGTTCTTTTCTATTTATTGACGTCTTTGGCCTTAATGTATTGACGACGTGTGGAGGACGCCCCCCCCCCGATGATGATGATGATGATGATGGCGGCGAGAGCGAGCAGTAGAGTTAGCGTTGCTGTACAGTGATTATATCTGAGTAGATGTTTGTTCTCATCCTCCCTCCCAAACATGTTTTTTGCCATAAACACTTCAGGAAAACGTTCGAGCCTTCGAAACAAAAACAGAGAATAACTTTTTTTCAGTATTAATAGAGTCAAAGAAAAAAGTATTTAAGATTAAAAAAAAAAAAAACTACAGAAATTAGCATTTCTAGTGGAGATTTTAGTATTTTCATGCTGATGCCTGTTGATAAATGTTTGGAGTATTGGAGGGATCGCTGTAAATATGTTGTATTATTATTATGATGATGATGATGATGAATATCAGTCATTCACTGGAGTCCCTGCTGGTTCTCAACCCTCCAGTGATCAGGACCAGGACCAGCTGAAACCAACAGGGACTGAGGTTCACCCCCCCCCCCCCCCCCCCAAACCAGTTATATTCAAATATGCCAAAAACTTCTTGTTTTCTACTGCCCCTGTTTTCTACTTTTTTTACTCGTCTTTTTTCGACACTGCCTCAAGTACGTTTCAAATCCAGGGTTTTCGTCTCCGTCGCGTTCGTGGAAATATCTCGCCAGTCTTCCTGCCGGTCCGGAGAGTTCCGCTTTTTTTTATTTATTTATTTTTAATTTAAACTTTATCGTCGCGATGCACAAACACGAACAAGCGGAGCGAACGCTGCCTTCGTCACGGGTTGATCCGAATCGTATCCAGGTCTGGACGTATCAAAGATCCCGTAAAGATCCGGACCGTCCGCACAGCACAAACCGAACAAACGAAGCGAAGACGCGTCGAACCGCTCGGCTCCGAGACGACGAATTAAAGTATTTTCTGAAACGAGGCTTCATCACGACACAAAAACAACCAGGAAATATTTAGATTTTTTTTTTTTTTTTACTTTTTAAAATTTTTTTTTTTAAGTTTGTCGATGATCAGAAAAAGTTGCCAAACCAGATTTCTGTTGTTTCAGTAAGAAAACCATGACGTGACCTTCAGCCTCTGACCCCTGACCCCTGACTCCGTACCTGAGCCGAACGAATCAAATCACGATCAGCGCAGAATTAAAGATCTCAGTTTATCAAGTCCTCACCTGAGATCACCTGAGATCCCCCCCCAAAACACACACACACACACACACCCGCCCGTCCCTCCACCTCTTCATCCATTTCTAGAAATCTTCTCCGGGAGAAACTGTGCAGTAAACAGATCTATTTTAATACACGACACAAACATTTGAACAAAGAAGAAGAAGAAAAAAAAAAACGTCAGAACATTTTTATATTCTTTTATCAAGGAGCAAAAACAAACAAAAAAACAAAAAGAGCAGGGGAACAAGCTGGAGAATGAAAACGTCTGTGGAAGTAGAAGCTGGTTAGTGTGTATAGGAAGTGTTTGTCTTAAATATGCCAACGTAGTTTTTTTTTCTCTCTCTTCTTGACGATGCATTAAAGTCGATGGAAGTTCAGAGTAGTCTCACTTTTTTGTACCGAGTTCTTACGATAAAAAAAAAAATTCAGTCGTTAATAAACAAAAACATCTGATTTCACGCCTTTGTTTGTTTGTTTGTTTGTTTCTCTCTCTGCGAAAACACTTTAAACGCGTCTGATTGGTGCAGAGCGGCGGGCTGTGGCTGCGCTAACCAGGAAGTGACAGAAACAAGCTAATGCTAATGTTGCTAGCGATAACGTACCAGGTGAGCGAACTGTGAAGCAGCAGGACTTTGTAAATAATTTTCTTATTGATCTGTGTAAATACTCGGCACTTTAAATATAAAAACGAGTTCTCCGGCCGCCGTCAGGGCGTCACCTGCCCAGGTGGGCAGCGGGAGCCGAACACGGCGTGGAAGTGTTCGACCAGGAGCTCGGCGAACACGTGGACGGGCGTCAGGGCGCGGAGCGAGACGGAGCCGTGACGAGGCCACAGCAGGTTGACGCCGAACACGCAGGCCAGGTTGGACGGGCTCATCTTGTTGACGATGCTCTCCTGGGACACCTGGGCCAATCAGAGGAGGAGCCGCGATTCGTCAGGCTGTTCGATAAAGTTTCGATAAAGTTTTAAAAACAGTCGGCGGGACTCGCCATGTGGAGGAAACACAGCAGGAACTTCAGCACGATGAAGTTGTGTTCAGGAAGACTCTCCACCATCTGCTTACACCTGGACACGCGCAGGATGCTCTCCACACCTGAGCCCACCCATCAATCAATCAATCAATCAATCAATCAATCAATCGATCGCCCTCTCCCTCACGCCGGACTCACCCAGGAGGTCCTGGACCTGGTTGTAGACCCTGAAGGTGAGCAGAGGTTCTGGCAGCTCTCTGAGGAACGTCTTCAGGATGACGGCGGGAACGTGGACGTCCCCGTACTCGTCGAAGTTCACGGGCTTCCCTGAAAGAACCGACCCGCATCGTCTCCACGAGAGGCTCATTCTGGCCCGGTCCGGTCCGTCCGACCAGAACCAGAACCAGAACCAGAACCAGAACCAGAACCCACACACAGATCACTCACCCAGGTTGTAGAGTTTCTTAATGTCTCTGATGAGCTCAACCCGGGCCGAGCGCCTGAAGATTCCCTCTGTCCTCAGACCTGACACACACACACACACACACACACACACACACACACACACACACACTGAATGCAGATCTGCAGGTTCAGGTGGACACATCTACCGTCATGATCTCCGTCTGGTCCATCACAGACCAGAACCGGGACCAGAACCCCTGCAGGTACCAGGTTCCGCTCACCTTTCTCCTTCAGGTAGGTGACGGTCTGACGGAGGACGGGGGGGACGACGGCCCCCCTGTTCTTCTCTCTGATGCTGCCAGACAAACAGGAAGTGACGGCTGATTGGCCGATCGACCGACGGTTAGCTTCGCGCTAAGCGAACGCCGGCGCACAGACTCACTACTGCAGACTGACGCCAAACTGCTGGGTGGGCAGGGGGGGGCGAGGGGGCGGAGTCTTCACCGGGGGCGTGGCCCCGCCCCCCCGGGCGGCTCGCAGCTTCTGGTCGTGTCTGAGGACGTCGGCGGGGACGGCGAGCTGCTCGTAGTTCAGGTGGTCCCGCAGCTCGTCCAGGTAGTTCACGTACGTCAGCTTCCTCCCGAACTTGTGGCTGAGGAAGAGGAGAGCGTCATCTTCATCTTCCTCATCTCATCCTCATCCTCAGGTGAGTCTTTACCTGATCACAGGTCTGAAGAGGTTCCACACGATCCTGATGAAGCTGGTGGGGTGGACCACGTACAGCGCCTTCAGGTTCTTCTTGTACCTGGAACGACACGGGAGCCGTCAGACACCCCGATTGGTTGGGGACCGTCCGGAGGGGGCGGGGCCAGGCGACGCACTTCCTGTCGAACTCGGCGTACGCGTCGCGCAGCCACTTGACGGACGGTTTGTTGCTGCTCCTCAGGCCGAAGTGGAAGTAAACCAGGATGTAGTCCATCTCCACGTACTGGTCCAGCGTGTGCTTCAGGTACCTGTGGGGAGGGGGCGGGGTTATCTGACAGGTGTGTGTGTGACAGGTGTGTGTGTGTGTGTGTGTGTGTGGGGGCGTACTCGAGCAGGCGGCGATGGTTCAGCTGGTGCGACGGAGGCAAACAGCAGCTGCTGAAGGTGATCAACTTCCTGCCGTAGTTGTCGTCACCTGGACACACACACACACACACACACACACACACACACACACACACACACACACACACACACACACACACACACACACACACACACACACACACACACACACACACACACACACACACACACACACACACACACACACACACACACACACACACACAGACACACACACACACACACACACACACACACACACACACACACACACAGACTCTGTTATTATTGATTTATTGATCATCACAACGATCAGAAACGATCAGTGACATCGTTAAACGAGCCACCGACCTGAGACCTGGACGATCCCGTGTCGCGCCACGTCGTAGTACGGGTGGGAGGGGTCAGCAGCGACGCTGCTGATTGGAGGAGGTGATGGCCCCTCCCCCTCCCTCCTCCTCCTCCTCCTCCTCCTCTTCCTCCTCCTCCTGGAGTTCTGTCAGAGTTAAAGGAACAAGACGCTGAAATCATCGTTGTTTAAACTGAATCCTGGAAACATTCACACCAAAAACATTATAATCTTTATTATTGTTGTTGTTATTATTATTGTGTTGTTGTTGTTGTTGTTGTTGTTGTGTTCTGTTTGATGCATCAACTTCTGCATTTCTCTCAGTTTCTCATTTCTCTCAGACTCCTCCCACGTTTTCTAAATCGTTTCCTTATCTGCTCCTAAAAATACTGAGAATCAGAAAACACAGGAGGGCAGGGAGGAAGTGTGTGTGTGTGTGTGTGTGTGTGTGTGTGTGTGTGTGTGTTTGTGTGTCTCTGTGTGTGCTTGTGTGTGTGTGTGTGTGTGTGTGCAGCAGGTCTGATAACACAGGAAATGAGTCGCTCAGAGCGAAACGGACCAAACGAGATAAAAACGTTCAGACCAACAAAAACTGCAGTCGCACAAACGATGGAGGAACGACGGGCGGACATGTGCACACGTTGTTGTGTGGACGCACAACTCAGTCAAAACCAGCGACGCTGACAAAGCACATTCAGGACACAACGCGTTTCCTGTGGGTCCTTCACAATAAAAGCTCAGCGTCAGGTGGTTTTAATGTGAAGCAGCAGCAGAGTTAACGACAATCTGATCACTTCTTTACACACTGATACACACACACGGTTACACACATACGGTTACACACGCTGGGGCTGCAGGTTGTGTCGACTGTTGTGTTAACACCAGGAAAAGACTCACAACAAAAACAGTCACGACAGAAAACTCACGTTTCAGTGAGTCAGATAATCACAGGACGACGCACAAAACCACAACAAGAGACACAAAAGTACCACAAAGAGAGGCAAAACACCCACAGACAGACACAGGTATACACAAAAAGCAGAAAGACACAAAACATCCTCAGTGACAACATCCAAAGGGACGCACAACATTAGAAACAGAAGCACAACAACCAGGTAGACACACAATCAAACATACAGCAAACACAGACAGACACACAACATCCTCATAGAGACTCATAGGAACCACATACAGACAAAATAACCCCACAACAACCACAGACACACAACTCACATGTCCAACAACAACAAGTGCTACACTGAGCACAGAGCAACACAACTCGCCGTGAGGTGTGTGTCCGTCTTGTGTCGTACACTCACCTGTCTCCTCCAGGTGCTCCAGCTCCCGGCTCATGTCTGACGAACACGCCTCCTCACCGACACACAAACCCGGCGTGAGCCGCAGGTGAGCGGCGGACAGCAGCTAAGCTAAGCTAACGGGCACCTGGGCACCTGGGCACACCTGCGCCGCGTGACCAGCGCGGTTCCGCCTCACCTGTTCACGTGGCCCCGCGCGGAGTCTGGAGAGACGACGACGCGGCAAAACGTTCACCTGTGGCCGGACGTGAGCGAACACCTGCGGCCCGGTCAGGTGACGAGACTCCCCCCCAAACTTCCTCAACGACCCGCGCGCTGAACGACGCGACTGCGCATGCGCGGAGCAGAGTCACTGAGGAAGTGGCGACTATGTTTTCCTTTGGGAAGCGGAGGAAGAGGAAGTCAGAGGTTTTTAATCGAGTTTTTTAATTAAAAAATATATCGTCACAACATATAAATGTCTTTATTGTATTATTATAAATTTTTATACATATTATTTTAATTTATTATATATATATTTACTTCAGTAAAAGTACCACAGAGTAGAATTACATGCAAAATCACTACGTCGAAAAAAAGTAACTTTACTTTTACTTACGTAAAAGTACAACGTACTGGCGTCAAAATCTACTCAAATCCATTTCAGGGTAATTGATGACGACATCATCCGATCACAGTGATCGATTCGCCGATGGAGGAGGAGTTCTTCACCTGCAGGTGTGGTGGAGCTCGGGTCGGTGGAAAGTTGTGAAAGCCTGACACCTGCTGGACAGGAGCCGCACGGGCCAGACCCAAACTGCTGCCCCGGATTAAATAATCCCACACGTTCCTCTGCAGGAAACCACCGAGATTAAAGATTTACAGGTTTCATTTTTAATCTACGTACCTCACCTGCATACATGTATACATATATACAGTATGAAGAGAAGAAGAAACACCTGCTGTAGTTTACATCATTGACGTAGTTTTTAAAGTATTTACTTGTACTGGTGTACTGTTAGTATATCCTACATGGTACATGTTGTTGAAGGTCATATTAGCTTCGGGGTATTTGATCTGACGTGATCTCGACGTATCTGATCAGATTGATTATCCCGAGTGAACACGCGTGTCCAGGTGTGTGACGTGACGTGTCCAGGTGTGTGACGTGTTGGCGGCGTCCCTCAGGGTTCGACACCGGGCCCCCAACACAACGCAGGAACCGCCACTGTACAGCTCTGATGTTTCTACACACAACAGATTACACATTCACCGCTTATCAGCGCACAACAGCCGCCACAGTTGACTGCTGTGTGTGTGTGTGTGTGTGTGTGTGTGTGTGTGTTCACAAAGACAAACACACAAACACAGAGGAAATGGTTTCGGTGCACGAGCTTCAGATCTGCCTCTTATCTGCTCGACACAAACACACACGGCTGTAAACAGTGGGAGTGTGTGTGTGTGTGGAGTGTGTGTGTGTGTGTGTGTGTGTGTGTGTGTGCAGGGGGGGGCGTGATGTGGTACGCTGTGATTATGCAAATTGCACAGTGAAGACAGTATGTGACCCACATATGGAAGAGAATAATGATGAGCTTCATCACATGTATGACTGGGAATATAACTGGAATACACACACACACACACACACACACACACACACACACACACACACACACACACCCCCCTGTCTAAACACAGCCAGAGGAAAAAGGAGATTTACTCACAGGAGGAGTGTGTGTGTGTGTGTGTGTGTGTGTGTGTGTGTGTGTGTGTGTGTGTGTGTGTGTGTGTGTGTGTGTGATGTTTAAAAGACACAGAGTTGTGTTTTTTTGTGCGTTGTTGAGTTTCTGTGGTTTGACGAGCGACACCAACGATAGGATTAATAATAATCAATAATCAATCAATACGTAGTTTATATTAAGTGATAAATTAAATGACGCAGCGAAAAATAAAAACATGTGTCAGTGTTAAACAAATATAATCTGTGAAACCCGGTCCTGGTCTGGACCTGGTCCTGGTCCTGGTCTGAGTCTGGTCCTGGTCTGGACCTGGTCCTGGTCTGAGTCTGGTCCTGTGCTGCAGCCGAACATCCAGCAGATGTCAACGTTGCAGCAGACGGTTCTTGTTGCACTGTGGGGGGAGGGGGGAGGGTGTGTGTGTGTAAACGCTGCCGTGATCGGCAGACACACACACACACACACACACACACACACACACACACAGCTGCTGCATCTTTAAAGGGCCATTCAGCAGGTTTAACATCTTTTAATCTGTAATAATCTCACTGGTTTTCTGTCATAATCTGGAGGTTCTCATGACGTTCGGCATGAAGACGTGCATCCAACTCTGTGGATGTTCATGGTCAAAGGGCTTGACTTTGTCAGACACTCTGACCTTTTGACCTTTGGCACCAGAACCTGGTCAGCACTGAGCGGACCTCACCTGACGTCTGCCGCTTCTCCTTCTCTTTTTTTTGGAATATTGTGGGCGGAGGCTGCGAGGGCGAGATAAGTGGCGATGGCCGCCGTCCGAGACGACAACATAATATAATATAATATAATAATAAAATAAAATAAAATAAAATAAAATTAAAAAAAATAAAATTAAATATATAATATAATTACAAACTGGCCGATGATTGTTCAGACACCTGAGGACGTTCATGATAAATCTCCGACATACAAGTCTCTGGAAATGAGGAGAGAAGCAGTGAAGATGTGACATGATTTCTTTTGTGCTCCCACAGGAGGAGGAAGAGGAGGAGGAGGAGGAGGAGGAGGAGGAGGAGGAAGAGGAGGAGGAGGAGGAGGAGGAGGAGGAAGAGGAGGAGGAGGAGGAGGAGGAGGAGAACCATCAGGCTGAAACAACCTGACTGAAGAGAGAATCCATCAGCTAACGAACCTCCTCCTGCAGTCACCTTCCAATGAGGACGGCTCCGAGTGAATGGAAAGACCTGTCAGTGCACACACACACACACACACACACACTCTGATTCATCATGGCCGTCGCTGCCGGGCCTTGGGGCTGAACCCCCCCCCCCACACACACACACACACTACAGTTGTTTTTATCGAGATAATGGCTCTCGCCCATTTAAAGGTGTCGCTGTGATTTATGGAAATCAGCCCCCCCCCACCCTTCCACCCCTCCACCCCCCCACCCCACCCCTGGCCTCTGGACCAGCATCTGAAGAGGAACGACCGGGTGCGAGCTGCAGATAACGAACGTCCTCTCCTCCTCCGTTTTGATATTTTCCTCCTCTTCCTGTTTCGGGAGGCTCAGGCTGTGATTGGCCGCTGTGCGAGGCGTGCCACAGGGCTGCGTTTGAGGCCCACGGGCTTTTGACGACGGCCGGAGTCAGCTCCCCGTCGATCCTCCTCGGGACGCTCGTCAAACATGAACCTCAGTTCCTGCGGTTCACGCTGCGTTCAGGCGGCGTTGGAGAGTTTTATCTTGGGGGAAGTAATGAGCTGTACCTGAACTAAAAGTGGAGGAACGTGTTTTCAGTTTATTTCCCGCCCCCACCCTCTAAATGCCGTTATTAAAGGTGGAGTCTGAACAAACAGCGAAAACTGAAAACAAGCTCCTCACTGTGCTGCCTCTGAACCTCCTGCAGGAACAAAGCCTGGGGGGGGTCTGTGCTCCCATAATTCATCTGTCAATCACAGACCCCCCGACCATATTTCTGCTGTGTTCGATTGCGTCATGACGACGGCCTGCAGGAGAATGAGCTGCCAGATAATGTGGGGAATGTTTCTTTAAGGGTGATCATCAGGAGAAACACAAATCTGACACTCGTGTTCCCCAGAGGACGAACCCTGATCACCATTGGTTACTTCTCCCTCCATGTCACAGCTCAGCGTCTGCAGGTGGAGCTTATTTAAAACCGACTCCTCGAGGTCACGAGGTCGCTCGACGTCGCCGACTCCATCTGATCGCTATCGACTTCCCTGAAGGTCGTCCTGGTCGTGACGGGCGGCGTCCGGACGTCCCGCCGGATCTCCTCGGGTTTCCCGCGCGTCCTTGTTTTGGACCGCGGACGGAAGGTGAGAGGGACGGCGGGGCCCCGCGGGGACGAGGACTCGTCTTCGCCTGAAACCCGGGACGGACGCAGAGCTGCTCTTCCCGTCTTTCCGGGGAACCGGACCGGACTCTAAATATAAAGCCGAGCGAGACGCTCCGTCCTCCGTCTTCAAGTTTTGGACGGCTTCTTCTTCTGTGGTGCTTTTGTTTGCCGTTAAGCCGCTTCAGCGACATCAAAGCCGCGTCCTTCAGGAGCGCCGGCTCTAACCTCCTCGTCTCATTGGACGCTGCGGCGGCGGCGGCGAGGGGGAGGGGGGGGTTAAGATGCAACAGAAACCAACGTGACCGCACAGAGGACGCCAGAAAATGACCTGACTGTTGTGGGAAAAACAAACGCACCTCAGAGGAAATGTGCGCCGCGTCGCGGTTCCTCCGTGATTGGATTCGCTCCGTCACGGCGCGAGCGACACGGCCGCTTAATTTAAAGGTGCATTACCCCCCCCCCCGACCGCCCGCGGGGTTAACGCACCTCCGGCGCCCCCGGACCCGCGGCCGCCGCCTCGTCGATCGTAACGCTCAACATCAATCCCGGGTAAAGCCGCGCCGCTCGTCTCCCCGGTGACAGCGCATGATGAGGGCGTGATGGACGGCGAGAAGCTGCGGCGCCGTAGAAGGACGGCGCGGCCCACGAAGGTCGCGGCGCCGCTGATTTATCGCCGCCGCAGAAGGACTTTCCCCGCTCGCCTCGCCGCGGTGAAATACGGCGCCCTCCGAGGACGTCACGCGGGCGGAGCGAGATTTATTCAGCGTGAAAGTCACGGCGAACGCGGCGGCAGCTCATGTAATCACTGTTAAATCAATACTAACGCTGATTGATCTGAGGTGTGGGAATCTGCTGCTGCGCGTGCGCCGCGACTTTAGCACGTTAGCATTCTGACTTTAGCTCGTAGCTCGTAGCGCCGGAGACCGAACAGCTTCTCAGGGGCTCACGGCCCGATGGAAATGCCACGCAGGGATCACAGAGGCCGGGCCGGTCCCGTGGCCCGTGTGTGTGTGTGTGTGTGTGTCACACACACACACACACACACACACACATGCACACACACACACGGGTGCGTCAGAGCTCCTCTCCAGCAGGATGCTGAGGTGAACGTGTCACCTGATATCCGGATCAACCTCCTCCGCCCCGGGTTCAGCGGTTACCGCTCCGTCTCTAGTTTGACGTGGCGTCGCAGCCTCAGGCGTCCTGCTGAAACAGAACCGAGCTTCGGTTCCGGTTCGGTTCTTCGGGACACAAATAACCTGGATAAACACTGAAAAATGGTGGCGTGGGAATAAAGAGCGTGATTCATTCGCTCGTGCGCCGGTGACACGTCCCGGCGAGCCGTCCACGTCTTTAAGTTTAGGTGCGGGGATGCGTCCACCCTGCGGGGACGTGACCTGGGCGTCCACGCCGAGGGACGTGACCCGTCCTCTCGGCGCTAACTCGTGTAATTGCCGGGCGCGTGATGATGTTTACTCTGCGTCTGCTTGCGAAGGAAATAACAGCAGAGGCGTGTTTGTCCTGCGTCTCCTCGCTCCTGCTTATTATGTTTTTTCCATCCCGGCCCTGCCCCCCCCCCCCCCCCCCCCCCCCGCCCCCGCCTGGCCCCACCCGCCCCTGCTGCCCTGGTTGCGTTTGGCAGCGCCTCTCAGGCCGCGGTCCAACGTACACAGCGCACCTGTCGGTTCTGACGGGACAGTACAGCCTTGTTTCCACCTGCAGGGTGTTCTGAAGCGTCAACAAGGCGCCGCCTCATGATGGGTGTGTGTGTGTGTGTGTGTGTGTGTGGGGGGGGGGCAGGATCCAGGATGATGTGCGGTCGAGTGTGTGACTCACAGAGTAAAGTGAAAAACTCCAGAGCAAACAAGTCGTTGATGTTTTAGATGAAAAACACAAAGTTTTCTCTCCGACCTCGTCGCTCCGAGTGTTTCCACAGAAAAAAAACTTTAATCCCGAAACGCGCGCCGGGAATTTTCCATAAATATCCTCGTGTTTGTGTTCCTGCTCCGGAGTCAGTTCACGCTTTTAAAGACGAATAAAGGTTTGATCGACCTTTGACCCGCAGGGGAATCCATTCACAGGAACTGGCCGTCCCGTCTGTGTGTGTGTGTGTGTGTGTGTGTGTGTGTGTGTGAAGGTTGTGGCAGTTTTTATTTTGGATGCAGTTTGTGTTCCAGCTGTCGAGCGTCGGGCCTTTACACATTATCACCATCAGAACCGGCTCCCTCGGACCCGCGACACCTGGTGGACCCCCCCCCCCCCCCCCCACCCCGTTTCAGTCGGGGGGGGTCATATTTTTCTGTGGATAAAAATACCCAGCTGACCAGTCACAGTGCTGCCGGTGCTTCGCAGAACTCATCAGCACCTGCTCGTCGGCCCGGTTTGTGAGTGTGTGTGTTGCCAGGAAACGACCCCCCCCCCCATCAGGGGGGGCTGAATGCTTTCACATGATGGGGGGGGGCACTGTGTTGTTTACCTTCCTTAAAAGGGGGCAATGAGATATCTATGACTTCTGTCAGCCTCTAATGGTGATCAGTGGGAAACACACACACACACACGCACACACACACACACACACACACACACACACACACACACACACACACACACACACACACACACACACACACACACACACAGCACATCTGTACCTGCTGCTCATTAAAATGAAACCATGAATATTTGATCGTCCGGTCTGTTGAGGGTGGAAATAAGAAGTGAGAGATCAGAAGATACACGTGTATAAATACAAATACTTATATATAAATACTTATATATATATATATATATATATATATATATATATATATATATACTCGATGTGTCGTCCTGCTTCTGCTGAGCTTCAGTTTCATCCACTCGTGAGGAAAGTTTGAGACGTTTTGTTTGGTTTCTGCTGGTGGAGCGAGTTCACTGGACCATCAGATGCTAATCAGCGTCCTGTAAAAAAACTGAAATATTTCCCTGATATTAAACATATTACTCATCCTGGGGGGGGCAGGAGGGGGGCGGGGGGGGGTCAGCTCGCTAACCATCTCCAGACATTTCGAGCGGCCTCCAGGATTACCTCAGCGACTTTTATTTGTGAAATCTCAAAGGAAAAAAACGCTGAGTCGTGGCGACGCAGATTTTTCGAGGGCGGGGGGCGTGCATCTTCGTGGAAACCTTGGAGGGACGCGTTCACCTTCTAGCTCCTTCGTGGTATTGATCTTGGACTGAGTTGAAATGATCAGCTCGGCGTCCGTGCCGGATGATCAAACAGAGGCGTGTCCTCGCGTCCGGGTTCGCGCTGCCACTTCCTGTTCGGTCGTGTGAGTGAGAATCATAAAACAGACGAGTAATAACAACCCGAGCGGCGCTGATCAACAGGGCGAGTGTTGTCTGAGGGCGGAGGTTTGTCGCCCGCGACCACGAGAAACAAACTCCTCCGACTTTGTTCTCCAGGTGGAGCAGCGTCAACAGCTTCTGGAGTCACCTGCGGGCGGAGCGGGTCGCCCTCTGGTCCCGGTGCCAAGCAGGAGGTGGCGTGATGTTTACATCCTGCAGGTCTACAGGACCCGGATCAGAGCCCTGAGGAACGCCGCGAGACCGGGATCTGATCGCCGCGAAGCCAAAGGTTTCAGACGGGCCTTCAGAGAGGCCGATCGATTCTGAACCGATCGCTTCAATCGATCAGGACCCCAGGACGTGTCAACACCCGGCCACCAGGCTGCGACGCTGCAGCCTGGTGGCCGCTGCGCCGTCTCTGCGCCGTGAGATCTGGTGGTAAATTGACTTTGACTGCAGGACGCCCCCCCCCCCCCCACCACCTCCCCTGCCCCCCCACCCCCACCCCACCCCACCCCCACCCCCCGACCGAGACTGAGATCATGAAGTCAGAGGATGCGTGTCAGGAAATAAAGCGGCTGCGAAGAGACAAGGACGCCCCTCACCCCCTCCCCACAATGCTCCGCTGCATAACCGCAATCACATGCTGAATGAGTGTGTGTGTGTGTGTGTGTGTGTGTGTGTGAGTGTGTGTGTGAGTGTGTGTGTGCGCAGCTAGGCGGCATCTCACTCTCAATCTAAATGCACATAAATCACGTCGGCAGGCGAACCTCAGCGGATCGATGACGCCGAACACGGGGACGTTTCAGAACCGCCGCCGCCGCTTCCTCCCCCCCGACTCACAATTTGTTTAGTCCACAAACACACAAATTAAACAAAACTACAGCCGGGGGGTGTTTTAAACAGGAGCTTCCCCCTCATGGATCATAAAGGATTTTTATTATTACTGCAGTCTGTTCACGTACAGGTCTCCTTAATAATAAAATAAAAAAGAGAATATCATTAAAAAACAGCCTGATGTGACCACAGAGCTCGTCCAGCTGTAAAACCAGAGGACCGACAATGGAGCCCTGAGGGACGCCGGCATCCTGACGTCCGACATCCCGACTCTTCGACACCGTATTCTTAAAACCCGAAGGGAAATTTTGAATGATTATGTCTCCAGCAGGTCTGAGAGCTGAGTGTGTGTGTGTGTGTGTGTGTGTGTTACAGGGTTGGTCCAGGTGTGGTCCGGTCACAGGTGCGGTCCGGTCACAGCGGACAGGTGAGTGAAGCTGGTGAGTCCTGCTTCAGATGCAGGGCGGCTGCTGCTGTCTGTCTGAGTCACTCGGCTTCCTGAAGAGATTAGATTTTAAAAAAACACTCCTGAGATAAAATCATGTCTGAGAGCAGCGTGGACACGTTCTGTCCCCGCAGAGGACGAACCGGTTCGTCCTCTGCGGGGACAGAACGTGTCCAACGCTGCAGCTCCTGAAGCGCCAGCTTCGTATCACTGGCATTAAAGTCTGCATGATGACTGAGTGTGTGTGAGTGTGTGTGTGTGTGTGTGTGTGTGTGTGTGTGTGTGTGTGTGTGTGTGTGTGTGTGTGTGTGTGTGTGTGAGTGTGTGTGTGTGTGTGTGTGTGTGTGGTGCATCCTCTGGTGACCAGGCATCAGGAGGCTTTTCAGTGCCCGTCATCTGAGCTGCTGTATTGTTTTCCCTGCAGCGAGAGGCACGGCGAGAATGCTGTGGTGGGGGTGGGTGGGGGGGTGGGGGGGGTGGGGGGGTCTATACTTAGAGGGTTGACCTCATGCTGCACCTGTCCCCCCCCCCTCCACGCCTCCGAGGACGAGTCCACGCCCCGGGAAGCTGCTGAAGCTGCTGACGGATCCAGTTTTTTAAGGTCCGGTCCAGAGAGACGGCGTTCCACCGGGATCGGTCCCGGTGATCAGACTGTGGACCCGACACTGAACCGGATCAGGGAGCGGATCAGAACAGAACCTGGGTCCTGGTCCTGGTCTGGGTCTGGGTCCGACGGGCCCGCGAGCAGCGAGGCAGAAAACTCAACGCAGACGAGTCGTCGTCGTCTTCGCCAGTCGATCATAATCAATACAGCGATTGATCCCTTGGGAGGGGGGGGGTGCACCCTGGGGGCTAATTGTTGTAGTAAAAGCTTCCCATTAGTGATGTCATACACCCCCCCACCCTCCCCACCGCAGACACAGCGCTGTGAATTACTGCAGGTCTTTAAACGCCTCGGGGCTGCAGGTACTGAAATATAGTACTTATACATGCAGTATATCTACTGCCTGGTACTAAGTGAGCTGTGATTGGATGGGACGCAAAGTCCCCCCCCACACACACACACACACACCAGGTTCAACAACACTGAGCTGTCACATCGCATCGATTCAGGAAATAGGAATATAAAAGGTCTCTGCCCCCCCTCCCCCCCCCGCTCCTGCTGCAGGTAGTCCTAGGTCCTTGACAAGGGCACCACGCCCCCCCCCCACACACACACACACGTCCCCCCCGTCCTCTGCTGCTGCAGTGAAACACAAACCCTCAGTGTTTGTTATGAAGCGTCTGTCACATCTGCCCCCCCCAGTCAGCTGTCAATCATCTCATCAGTGAACGCTCCTCTTCCTCTGGGGGGTCTTATATTTATATTTATCGGTGCTATTTTGAGACCAGGGAAACCCACACCTCACACGGGGGGGCATCCAGTAAGTTATGTAACCCCCCCGGACCCCGCCCACCTCTGACACCCCCTCAGTCTGAAGCCGGTTCTGGTTCTGTGTCTGTAAAAGGTCCAGAGGTCACGGGGGGGGACGGCTCCAGTTTCACATCCTGCTGGAGACGAACCGGAGACGAGTCTGGACCCGAGAGCTCCAATAGAAACATGTTAATGGTTTGATAAATGATACGACCTCTGACCTCTGACCTCTGACCTCTGACCCGCGACACCGAGCGGCTCGTCCTCAGGGGAACATGAACGGCTCCGTTCAGGTCGAGACCTTCAGATTATTTCATTTCCCGCTCGTTCGTTAATGTTTCGCTCGCAGATCAAAGTCCGCTCGGGTCCGTGTTCTGTGCGGTTCTGTCTGAGCCGGTCCGTGTTCTGTGCGGTTCTGTCTGAGCCGGTCCGTGTTCTGTGCGGTTCTGTCTGAGCCGGTCCGTGTTCTGTGCGGTTCTGCCTCAGCGGGTCCGTTTAACATTCAGGTGCGGCGCGGTGAAGGTTACCCGCTGCGTCTTTTGTGTTTTTACTCCGGTTGGCTTCGGTGTCTCTGTGTCCGGCCGTTTAACACCGGTTCTGGTTCTGGTTCTGGTTCTGAGCTTCGGACTCAGCAAGAGGTCGTCTGCGATCAGCTGATCCGAGTGAACAGGAAGACGAACGAGCAGCGGCGGCTGTGGCCCGGTTCTGCTTAGAACCCGGGAGCAGAACCGCCCTCACGCTGAGTGATGGGATGTGACGGGTTCATCTCTGCATCCCGACGGAGGCGGAGAGGACCGGCTCAGGTTGCCACGGTTACCGACAGTCTGGCACAACAGGTACCCCCCACACACACACACACACACACACCGGGGGGGGGTTCTGTTTACCTTCAGAACCACAGAACCACCTCCAAATGTTTTGGACCGGAGCTGGTCCTGAATCAGCAGAGTCACTTCCTGCGGCCCGCCCTCGCCACACGCCGCGCACCGTCTGCCCCGTTATGTAACCGCCCCCCCCCAGCACCGAGTCCGAGGCCCGCGGTTCTGTTCACCTGTCGGACCCCGGTCACCTGATCCGATGACGAAGAGCCGGACGCGCCGAGGGGGGAAATCAAACGCCCCCTCGTTCCTCTGTGCGGGAAAATCGCTAACGTGTCGGCGTTTGTTACAGAGGAGGGAGGAGAGACCGGACCGGACCGGACCGGACCAGGACCAGGAAGAAGAACTCTCCTCCAAAATAAAAGCATCGTTAAATCCCTCCCGTAAATAAAATGTGACCCGGGTCGTAAAAGTTCTGGCGGCGTCCTTCTTTTCATCCGTCGCTTTTTGTTTTCGACGAAGAGGTTCTGTCTCCAGGAGGAGCGGGCCAGAACCGGACAAACAGAACCTCTTCGTCGAACGGGTCGGAACTGCCGGACAATCCGCTCCGGCTCCCGGCCCGAGTGTTCGCGGAGCGTGGAAGCGGAGACGTGGGTCTCAGCCCGGGTGGAGCTGTTTTCTGATCCCAGCGTTCCCAGGGCGTTTGGACCGGCGCTGGCCCGGCGCTGGGCCCGGTGATGGACGGAGCTATTCTTACCGCCCCGACCCGTTACGTAAAAAACCCAGTCAGAACCTAAAAATACGCGCTGGCTTTTCAGGACATTCATTGTTTGCTTTAGTAGAGGAGCAGGAATCCAGAACCATCACACACACACACACACACACACACACACACACACACACACACACACACACACACACACACACACACACACACACACACACACACACACACACACACACACACACACACACACACACACATTAGTCACATTAGCTGCCGTGGATAAAGGTTATTGATGTGTCTGAACAGGCGGTGGAGGTGGAGGGGAGGGGCTTCAGCTGTGTGTGTGTGTGTGTGTGTGTGTGTGTGTGTGTGTTTGGGGGGACCAAGTTCACGTTGGACCGGTACCAGATCCGGATTCTGCTCTCACATGTGGAACTGATCTGATCTGGATCAGCTGTTCATGGACAGGAAGAACTTGAAAGTGACGCTGAGCATTAGTTAGTTTTAGTTTGTTGTTGTTTATTGTTGCTTGTTTGTTGTTGTTGTTGTTTGTGTTTATTTACAAACTTTTGTTTACTTATAACAAATATGATATGATGTCATATTTGTGCCTGTTTAAAGTCACTGACGTACACACACACGAACTTTCATGTTTTGTTTACATGTTTGTGTGTTTACGTGTGTGTGTGTGTGTGTGTGTGTACGTGTGTGTTTTCACAGCGGGCTCAGACTCTTCTCAGCGGTCCAGAACCGCGCGGCCGTAAGAAAAATAAAATCACGTTCAGTGACATTAATATAAATGACAGACAGAAACTTTCAGATGTGGGAAAATCCTCCGTCGCTCTGAACCATTCATAACCAACAGCCAGCGGCCCCGGGGGGGGGGGTCAGGGGTCGTGGGGGGGTCAGGGGCCCGGGGGTCGGGGACCCGGGTCACGTGCGCCGACGGTTCTGGGACGGCGTGACTGACGACGGTTCACAGGAGGGAACCATGGGAAAGCTTCGCCGAGGAAGACTCCGTCCACGGGACGGCGGTGGACCGAGCGTGGACACGTCGTGACTCCAGCCTCACAGAACCGCCTCACAGAACCACCTTGCAGAACCGCCTCGCAGAACCGCCTCACAGAACCGGCTCACAGAACCGGTCCGTGGTTCTGTTCTGACTCAGGACCCGGTTCAGGTCCAGTTTGACACGGAGAAAGTTCACGGTGACGTCAGACACGTGGTTTTGATTTAGAGCGAACGAGAACACGAGAGACTGTTGGACAAGCAAGGTGGGAGTGACACGTGTGTGTGTGTGTGTGTGTGTGTGTGTGTGTGTGTGTGTGTGTGTGTGTGTGTGTGTGTGTGTGTGTGTGTGTGTGTGTGTGTGTGTGTGTGTGTGTGTGTGTGTGTGTGTGTGTGTGTGTGTGTGTGTGTGTGTGTGTGTGTGTGTGTGTGTGTGTGTGTGTGTGTGTGTGTGTGTGAGCTCACAGGATACAGGAAATGAGCGGGTGCCAGACTTCAGTGATCGTCTGCAGCTGAAGTCAGGATTTCAGCATGAGTCAGACTGTGTGTGTGTGTGTGTGTGTGTGTGTGTGTGTGTGTGTGTGTGTGTGTGTGTGTGTGTGTGTGTGTGTGTGTGGTGTGTTGGATGTTTTTAAATCATTGCATCATCATCATAATGATATGGAGGCCCTGTCCCTCCGCTGCCCCCGTGACCCTCTCCTCTGGCCTCTGATTGGTCAGCGACCCCATGTTAACACATCCCTGTTTGCCAATAAAGTTTTATACAGTTTGAATAAAGTTTAATCAAACAGGTGGAAGGGGCGACAACTTCAAGCAGGAAGTTTAGAGAAGGCGCCTCGGTTGTGACGTCATCCCCGACCTCGAGATCAGATTTTTTGAAATTTTTGCAGCCCCCCCCCCATCCCCCCGTGACGTCACCTCCGGTTCAAAGCTGCAGATGAAACAGGAAACAGTCCTGACGTCGCCCAGGTTCGTTTCTCTGCAGATCTGCTCTTCTCGTTTTCGTCTCCCCCTCCCTCCTCCCTCCCTCCCTCCTCCCTCCCTCCCTCCCTCCCTCCCCCTCTCCCCCCCCTCTTTTCTTTTTTTTCATCATTTTTCCCTGCGGCTCCCTCGGGCCATTCCATGGGAAAAGAAACTTTTCCTGCGGCCCTGGGAGAAATCCAGCTATTTTAGGAAAAACACGTCACCGCTTTGAGCTGCAGCCCAGAAACTCTCCTTTATTTCCATCATCCAGCCCCCCCCCCCCCACACACACACACACACACACACACACACTCACACACTCACTGTCTGACTTGTTGCACAGCGCAGCAGTGTTTCCTTCCATTCAGAGAAAACTCTTTACATTTTGCACGTGACATTGCAGAGCCCCCCCACCATCACCCCCTCCCACCCCCACCCCTTTACGTGAGTGTGTCACGGGTGGATGAACGGATGAATGAGCCACAGGTATCAAACCGTTTTGCACGTGAATCGCATGTTTCGCGTGACACCTTCCCCACGTCGCTTCCACGCGCCTGCAGACCGTCTCCACCCCCCCCCCCCCCCACCCCCCGGTCACGTCCCACCGAGGGCTCGTGCCATAACCTTGAGCCCGCGCCGCGCTGGAGACAACAGGTTCGTTACGCACGACACGCTCCCGAGGAAATGTGCGCGCTCTGCGCTTGTTGTCAAATATCTGGCTCGCGTGTGTGTGTGTGTGTGTGTGTGTGTGTGTGTGTGTGTGTGTGTGTGTGTGTGTGTGTGTGTTCCCCCCTTCAGCGAGAGAGCGTGCACACACACACACACACACACACACACACACACACACACACACACACACACACACACACACACACACACGTCAGCTCGGGGAGGGCGAAGCCTGCTTAAAATGCAGTGAATGTGACAGCCGAGCTCCACAGTCCAGACTACGGCGGCGCGTGGACGCGGGAAGGTGAGCGCGAGAGGGGCGGGGGGGGCGAACGCCGGGATGCCAGCGGGACCAGCTCGCCCGCAGACGTGACGCCGACGCACCGACAGCGGAGGTGGGGGGAGACGCGCCGGAGAGACGCTCAGCCGGTTCCCGAAAAAAACGCGCGGAGGCGTCGCAGGGGGAAGCGAGAGGACTCGGCGCGGGACGCGGCGCCCTTGTCTTGGGGGGAAAGATGACAGTGGTGCCCGGGGAGAACCTGGACGAGACTGTGGCACTGGCCGCGCTGTCAGCCCAGGATGTGTACGACCCGGAGAGGACCGAGAACCAGGAGTGCTGCGAGCGGGTGGTGATCAACATCTCCGGGCTGCGCTTCGAGACGCAGCTGAAGACGCTCGCCCAGTTCCCCTGCACCCTGCTGGGGGACCCGCGCAAGAGGATGCGCTTCTTCGACCCGCTGAGGAACGAGTACTTCTTCGACCGGAACCGACCCAGCTTCGACGCCATCCTGTACTACTACCAGTCCGGGGGCAGGCTCCGGAGACCCGTCAACGTGCCCGTGGACATATTCATGGAGGAGATTAAATTTTACGAGCTGGGGGAGGAGGTGATCGAGAACTACAAGGAGGACGAGGGGTTCATCAAGGAGGAGGAGCGCCCGCTGCCAGACAACGAGTTCCAGCGGCAGGTCTGGCTCCTGTTCGAGTACCCGGAGAGTTCCGGACCCGCCAGGGGGATCGCCATCGTCTCCGTGCTGGTCATCCTCATCTCCATCGTCATTTTCTGCCTGGAGACTTTACCTGAGTTCCGGGAGGAGGCCAGGATGTTCGACGAGCACCTGGTGGTGAACGGGACCGCGCGCGCCAAGAAGCCCAACCCGTTCACGGACCCGTTCTTCATCGTGGAGACGCTGTGCATCATCTGGTTCTCCTTCGAGCTGCTCGTCAGGTTCCTCGCGTGCCCGAGCAAGCCCGCGTTCTTCAAGAACATCATGAACACCATCGACATCGTGGCCATCATGCCCTACTTCATCACGCTGGGGCTGGAGCTGGCCGAACACCAGGGGAACGGCCAGCAGGCCATGTCGCTGGCCATCCTCCGGGTCATCCGCCTGGTCCGGGTCTTCCGGATCTTCAAGCTCTCCAGGCACTCCAAGGGGCTGCAGATCCTGGGGAAGACCCTGCAGGCCAGCATGCGGGAGCTGGGGCTCCTCATCTTCTTCCTCTTCATCGGAGTCATCCTCTTCTCCAGCGCCGTGTACTTCGCGGAGACCGACGACCCGGACTCGGGTTTCAGCAGCATCCCGGACGCGTTCTGGTGGGCCGTGGTGTCCATGACGACGGTGGGCTACGGCGACATGTGCCCGGTCACCATCGGGGGGAAGATCGTGGGCTCGCTGTGCGCCATCGCCGGCGTGCTGACCATCGCGCTGCCGGTTCCGGTCATCGTGTCCAACTTCAACTACTTCTACCACCGCGAGACGGAGCACGAGGAGCAGTTCCAGTACACGCACGTGACCTGCGGCCAGCAGCAGCCGCCGTTCGGCGAGTTCAAGAAGAGCGACAGCAAACCGTCCCTGTCCAAGTCCGACTACCTGGACGGCGAGGACGCGGACTCCATCAAGTTCACCAACTGCAGCCCGCACAAAGCCTACACCGGGAAGCTGACCGACGTCTGAGCCAACGGCTTCCCGCGCTCCGGTTTGAGCTCAGACTTCATTTATTATTATTATTATTATTTTATTTTTTCTGAGGGGAATCATTTCAGAACCACCACATGGGATGGATTATACCAGAACTCACTGTCTTCCATTACGCGCGTCTTGGGTTCGGGGCTAAACAAAACAAAAACAGCTTAGAAACGATTAGAAAACGATTAGAAACGAATAGAAACGATTAGAAACGATGAGAAACTATCAGCCTATAGCTGCAGCACTTTATTCTTTCTCTCTTAGTAAACACGTCGCTCGCGTTTTAAAGTTTACATTTGCTTTTCCGTCTGACTGCATCAGAGACACAACACAGGACCAACTCGATCTAAATTTACAGACTGATTCAGGAGGCACGTGGTGCCTGTTGTTATTATGGGCACACACACACACACACACACACACACACACACACACACACACACACACACACACACACACACACACACACACACACCTGTTATTTCCCCCTCATGTATTTTCCATTCGGGCTGGATGGGGGTTCAGAGGTGGATCAGCTGACGCGCAGCAGCCCGGATCAATCGATTATCGTCAAATTAAGGGACCCCCGTCACCGGATTTGAGCCCAGTCTCCGCCTGTAAGACAGGAGTCAGGGCACAGGCGCCCTCACGCTGACACCTTCAGGTCCCAGCCTGACGGCGACGAGATCAGCCGCAGCTTGTTTTTTTTCTTTTTCCACGCACCGCTGGCGCCCCCGCGTGGACGCAGGGAGTCGCTGCGTCTCCTCCGGTGGATGCAGTTTCTATAGCAACCTTCCAGACTTTTCTGCATCGTCTGCCACGGGAGCGAACGGGCTGGAAGTGCGGAGACGAGGGCCAGAAAACCACCATGTTGTGGAAGCCTCCATGTTGTCTGACTCCACCGAAGGCCCCGCGGTCCACGCGAGCGATCCAAACGCACCCAATTAACTTTATTAACAGGCGTTCCCGGAGGACACGCCGAGCGAATGGTCCGTGTCGATGAAGCTCCAGAGCCGACGTGTGGTCACATACCATCATGTCTGACATTTTTAAAACGAGTTCATGGTGACCTTCAAAATAAAAGCCCCCACACACACACACACACACACACGATTACATCAGACGAGTCAACGTTTCAGCCTTCGCCTCACGATGAAGCAGTCCGTCAGCTGATCACATCGACCCGCCCCCGAATCCAAAGTGACAGGTGTCCCGATCGATCAATACTTTGGCTCCTGACCCCCGTCAGATCACAGCATTAGTAAAAATGTACACAGACAACAGCACCTGACTCACGTGGACTCATGTGGACTCATGTGGACTCACGTGGACTCACGTGGACTCATCATTCACCCCTGAAGAAAAGGGGGTTCAACGAGGAACTGATGGAATAAAAACATCTCGTCACTGTGAAGGTCACGATCCCGTCGGTTGGATTATTATCTTCAGCTGCCGAGTCAGCGACGGACGGACAACCGCGGGATCCACCACCCCGGGGGATCCGGTCCAAACACAGGTGAGTCACACCTGCATGTGTCTTGTGTGTGAGAAGAACCTGCAACGGTTCTGTCTGACCCAGAGTCCGAGCGGTACCGGCGCCCGCCTGCAGGTGGCAGCAGCGGCTGCGGGACAGAACCGCACACGCGTTCTCTCAACAACGCGACACCTGCACGGCCGGAGAACCGGACCGGGTCAGACAGAACCAGCTTGCTCTTTGATGCCACACATGGTTTCTGACGGGTCCTGGTCTGTGGTGAACCGGTTTCCTGGACCGTAACCTTTCACGAAGGACCTGGTGATCTGGATCCACGCAGTCCTGGTCCTGCAGCTTTTATAACTGTCCTCAGGTGATCCGGCCCAGGTGCTCCAGATTAAACTGGTCCAGCTTCAACCAGGACTCAAGAAAAACCAGATCCAGGATTCTTGTTTTGTTTAGTACACAAACACAATATTGACACACAAAGCCACAGATTTGTACACAGATAAATAATGAGGCGGTGACGCGTTGTACGAAGCTTCCTGTTACGTAACGCAGCATCACGCTAACTGCCCCGCCCACCGCCACGCGGCGCCGCCACTCGGGGTCAAAGGTCGCGGTTACTTACAGGCCATTATGTCACTTACGCTTGACGATCGCGGCAACAAAGACCCTGACGCGCCCCGGTCACAACACCCGCGTAACATTGTCCCATTTACACCGCGGGGGAAAAAATCTGATCCGAGTCCAGTTCAGGTTCATTATCGGCAGACGCCATTTTGTTTCTCACGTTTTTAATCTTCTGACACGTCTTCCTGGCGCTCAGCTGGTCCCACAGGTCAAAGGTCAACTCTCACCAACGAACAGACATGTTTCCTTCTTCTCTTCCAGGTGGAGGAAGGATGAGCCGCTCCTCCTCCTCCTCCTCCTCCTCCCGTGGGAAACTCTGAGCCGTGAGACGCTCCGTCCCGACCGGCTGCAGCGAGGTACGACAAACCTACTTGAATCACCGCGTTCGCCGGGTCCGTTCGAACCAAAACATGCTAGTGCATGCTGGGAACGCGGAGCGTGAGGAAGACCGGCCCGACTCTTCGGCCCCGCACTGCTAATCCGAAATATGGGAACAACAACAACTCATCGATTTCACGTTCTTTCAAACGCTTCTGTTCGACCGGTGGAGTTGGTTCTAAATCTCTATTTTTTAAAGTATCATACTGAATATGTTTTATACGGAGAGGGGTCGCTCAGCCTTGTGAATTATTTTCTAGGTTTTTAACATTTTTGCTAATGTGTTTTATTCTTTTTCCTCCAGTTGGGCAGCTGTGATGAAAATGTCTGCCTGCAGAAAACACTTTAAATAATCATAATAATGATAATATAATAATAATAATAATAATAATAATAATAATAATAATAATGATGATGATAAAAAGGAAAAAAAAAATCGTCTGCCCCCATGAGAGGAATGTTCGTGCTGGAAATTAAGAAAAAAAAAAAAAAAAAAGAGAAGCTTGAAATGCATTTTCCGCAGACGCCTGATTTTCTTTGAATAATTCTGAATGTTTGGGTTTTGGATCAGAATGCTGTAATATCTGTTATGACATCTACCTCAGTGTCTGCTCATTCACGACAGAAGCTTTAACACCTGGACGGCGTCGGTGTCCCTCCGTCACCTGAACACTCATCAGACCTGGGTTCTTTAAACGCCTCTCTGAAATTATCCGGTGCGAGTCCAGAACGCACCATAAACTGCCGCTTAATAATTTAGAGAAGTCCAAAAAAAAAAAAAAAAAGAAATGTATCACCACCGTATGAACTGGGGTACTTGGGTTATATCTATATATAGAAACATATACTGTATATATTGAAGCCAACATCGGCCTTTTAATTAAATATCAGATGTCATCCAGCCTGAGTAGAGGAAAACAACATGAACCTGATATTTTCTTTGCACATTTTATTAATTTATTCGTGACGTGAGTGTGAGTGAATGTGAGTGAATGTGAACGTGATTGTTGATTTAAGGGCAATAATGTACCGCAGAGGGTTTTTCCTGCATGGAAGAAATTAAGTGGAGCGGGTCAGCCTGGCTAAGAGAAAAACTATTAAGCTAAATCTAAAACTATTAATGAGTTTGAGGTTTGAATCTAAAGGCCGACGGTCTCGCCTGCTGTCGCACAGGATGATGAATCACTGGTGACATTTAAAGGAACTGAGTTGACGTTTTGGGAAATTAGGTGTTTGTGTGTGTTTAGCCTAGCTTAACGCAGAGACAGGGAGCGGGTGGAAACTGCTAGCTTAGCTCCCAAACAAAGCTAACGTAATACACCTCCTAGCATCACAAATGTCCCGCTTATAAGAAAGTTTTAACGTGAAAACTAGAGGTTTTAGTTTTTAAAGGCAGTTAGCAGCGATGCTAACCGAATGGCTAGCATGATTAGCGCTGTGTCTGATTCACATGTTGAATAATAAACCCGCTGCAGGAGTTAGCCATGTGGTTTTAGCATCACAGCTGTTTATCACTTTCATCATTACTGTCGTACAGTAGCTGAGTCGCCCGTCTCTATCTTTCCGGGGGGGAAGCTAATGGAGCTAGGCTAACGCTTTGCTGGGTGAACAGGCTAGCAGCTAGGCTAGGCTAACCAGAACGTGGTGAGCTGAGTGGACAGAAATGAGACAAACAACAACAACAACAAAAAAAAACGTTTCCCAAAATGTTTAGCTTTTGTTTTTGCTCATCATCATCATCATCATCATCATCATCATCATCATCATCATCATCAGTCTGTAAAAACCGCAGCATCGACTCTGCAGTTTTGTGTTTCTGCTTTGCTTGGACATAAAAACAGCCGAGGGAGGCGTCTGTTTGACAGAGGCGCTCATGAGCTGTCACTGGGCATTAGTTCTGATGATCATGTACCCGCATCCTCTATGTGCAATACTAATACTACTACTACTAATAATAATATAATGATGAGAATAGTAATACTGCGTTTCCCAGAGTTCGGGTCAGACTTGTCACCAAACTGTCTCATTTTCATGCAGAAATGAGAGAAAGCAATAGTGTGAGTGGTTCCTGTGCTGTGTGAACTTCAGGGTGGAAGCATCATGATTTCTTTTCTTCTTCCTGTTTTTTTATATATATATATCATTTCCAGTTATTGTTTATTGCCATGTTTATTTTGACAATAATCAATTGTGATCTATTTTTGATAAAATAAATCTTTAATCCAGATCAGTTTCGGTCTTCATGTGTTTTCAGACGACTGCACATGCAGACGTGTCATTTTCTGTTTGTTGTTGTTGTGTGTGTGTGTGTGTGTGTGTGTGTGTGTGCACACATCTGTCTTACCTTTCATCCACCCTCTGCTTTCTGAGAGAACAGTCACAGATTTAATGTGAGGAGCTGGAGATCTCAGCAGCTAAAAACAGAGTTGTCAAAAATATTCAAATTTAAAGTTGAAAAAAGAGAGAAAACATCTTCATCGTCTTTTTAGGTCCAGACTTCAGCGGCCTGGTGGTTTGGCATTTTTTAAAAAAAGAGTGTAAATGCAGACTTGATGTTCAAATGCACATTATGTTTTGTGTCATTACAAATGTCTTAAAGGTAAAAGTCAGACACACACACCTTGCATTTCTTAGTAAAAAACATTAATATCTGCTGGGTGAAGAGAAGCAGCAGTTACCGCAGTTATTCATCGATAAGCAATAATGCATGAAAAATACAGTATCATCAGCAAAAGGTGACGCGTCTGTGCAAGTTAACAGTGCCTTAATCATAATTCACGTAATAACCACGTCAAATGCATCTGAGGCACCACAGAAGAAGAAGTGTGTATGTATATTAGCCCTGTAGGAATAATGTATTGTAAATTAATGTATTGAATGTACAGTAAGCTGTCTTCCTGGTTGGTGTTTGAGAGCGAGAGAGAAAAATAAAAACAGGAAATACAAATCAATTTTTATCTACGGAAGCTCAGAGCAGACAAGTTCTCCATCTCAGGCCCGTTGTTTCTTATTTTTAATAACGCTGGTATTTTATTGTTTGTAAACGTAAATATATAATATATATAATCTGGCAGGATTTCTGGGATTCTGTAATCCTGCAAGATTTAAATTATTTTTTTTGTGGATAATTTGTGGACGACATGATTCGTGAAACCACGTCCACTCTGGGCTTCCGTAGTTCCGCTGCCGTTTTTCTTTCGCCGCCCCGTGAGAGTAAAACTACTTCGAGGTCCATTTACTGGCATTTCCCGGAGCTTTCGATCACATTCCACTGGTCTTCCTCAGCAGATGGATTTGGCTTGGTTGTCATGGAAACAGATGATATTTGATAATGAAACAGTTTGTTTATCTGACGAAGTCCATGGAGACCAGAATTAAAGGTCCGGGAAAATCAAACTAGTAAGTGCCCTTGAGTGTTTAGTTAATTAAGATTCGCGCAGATATAAAATATATAAAGTATTTTATTTATTTGTCAGGAAGACAAAAGCCGGGTTTGAGGAAGATGTGTCATTATTATGGAAGCTGAACACACTTGATCACACGACAGCATTTTTACAGTAATGTTGACAAATGATTATTATATTTATCTTTTTTTGTAAAATCACTTTAACTGGTCCAAACGTCAACACGCTGTTGGATTTATCCATCTGACATTTTGAATGAATCTGTGGGTGTTACAGTTATTTGCGCCATTAATTATATTTTTAATCATTTGTTTGTTAAATAAACCAACAATCAGCGCACATGTGTCTGACTTTCCAAATAAATATAATTTAACACAGTGCCGTTAGAGGAGGGAAACAAGACTGAGAGAACCATTACAAAAATAAAAATAATAAAATGAAATAAAAATGAATATCACAGACACTGAGTGTGTGAGCCGTCTCCAGTCCTGTATTCATTCACTGCGCTGTGTGTGTGTGTGTGTGTGTGTGTGTGTGTGTCATGGTGTTTTCCTGCTTCCTGCTAACAGCCCGTACAACAGTGACGGGAAAAAAAACAAAACGAAAAAAAAACAACTTCCTGTCTGCAAAACCTCAACTTGTGTCCTCAGTGTTGAAAATCTGAACCGACAGATTTTTTATTTTTGTTAACTGTGTGTGTCGCTGTATGACGGGTGTTAAATAGCGTAACCTATGTGTGGCTTGGGGTCGTACACACTGTATACGCTCAGCGTTTCTGAATACTAGTCGTGACTATGTGGCCTTTTCTTTCTCCTTAACGTGCTGCGATGGTGTAAATGATTTGTATATGACATAATGTATATCAAAGTTACCGAGGCTTTTATGTTTCTACCACTTATGTTTAATAAATAAACAAACTGTGCTCAGCTGAACCGGGACACGCCCCCTTTTTTTCCCAGCGTCACACCTTTTCCTGTTAGCGTAGCTTAGCACAAACACTAAGCGGGTGGGAACAGCGAGCACAAAGGCGGTTTGACAGACGGACGTCAAACTCCTGACAGCGCTGTTGGACGTATCCCAGAAGGCTTTGCTCACGTTTGTCCTCATGGGTCCGACCTCGTGACGGCGGCGGCGCCGGACGAGCGGCTGAGAGACGAGACCACTTTGCCTTTGTGCTCGTGAAACTCGGCCCCCGCTCTTCGTTAATAATGGAAGAGTCCGCGGCGGTTTCACTTCTCCTCTCTCCCGCGTGGCGAGCGATGATCGGAGAAATCAGCGAGCTCGTGAGTCGGGGGGGTTCTTTCTATAGATTTATAAATTTTGGGGTCATACCATTAGTGTGTGTGTGGGGGGGTGTTAGAGTCCCTGCACACACACAGACACACACAGCAGTATTAGCTAATATCCTTCACTGGCTTAATTACATGAGCTGTCAGCCACTGATGGGTTAACTGCAGCGTTTTCTCATTTACCCTGCACCACTGCCTCCAACCCCCCCACACACACACACACACACACACACACACACACACACACACACACACACACACACACACACACACACACTGGACGGTAAATGTGCAAACTACCAGAACCCTCAGCAGAAATAGACTCCAGAATCCCCTCGAAGAAAGAGGAGCTTTACTAAAAATAGCACACGCACACACACACACACACACACACACAAACATATACACACACACACACACACACACACACACACTCTCATGGTTGCATGCAGGGATTCCCTGAAGGTCATTTTTGGTCTCCATCTTTACAGTCAGGACGTTTGTAACGATGATGATGATGATGATGATGATGATAGCTTTGTGCTAAGCTAAGCTAAGCTAAGCTAACACATCCTGGACCTGCTCATGATGCCCTCCAGCTGTGGTGTGTGTGTGTGTGTGTGTGTGTATGTCCCACTTAAACCCCCTCTGAACGTCAGGGCCTCGTCAGACGCCGCGGTGTGGTGCATTATGGGACGTCAGCTGACGACGTTCTGTGATGTCGCTCTGCGGGAGATTCAGACCGGTCCAGGACTGAACTAATCCCGGTCCTGGTCTTCACCTGGTGCCGGTCCCGGTCCACCGAGATGAGACGGAACAGGAACATGAATAAAAGATTCTCCTCGTGTGTTCTTCGTCTTTTATTCATATTTCTTTGCTTTAGTTTGCGCAGTGATTGTGAACACACACGTCGGACCGACCCGACCGACCCCGTCCCACGTGAGACACGCCCGTCCTCCTGCGGGACGCTCCGGGGATCACGCAGCAGAAAGTCTGTTTCGTGTTTCTGAAACTGAACGGAAACCGCCAGCTTCTGATCCGCGCGATGGCGACGACCGAAAACGAAGAACCTCACGACGTCCGTTACCCCCCCCCCACATCTGTCACCCTCGCCGGCTCTAATAATAGCTCCCTGAAGTCGGGCCCCCGGGGGCCGAGCGGCGGTCTTGAAGGGCACTGCCCCCCCCCCGTGTGCTCCGAGGCTAAAAATAGCTCCGGAGAACGGAGAGGGGATCTGCACAGGCATTATATAAGCATCCCGTGTGTTTATGAATGGGGGGGGTCGGTACATTCATAAGTCCTGCTGCAGCTGCTGCTTTGAACGCCCCCCCATGTGGAGGTTTACATGAACAGCACACGCTGACGTCCCGAGAGAGCGGATCGCTTCGTTAAACGAACGTGACTCTGAAGCGTTTGAAAAGTCGACCCCCCCCAGCGAATCATCGCTCAGCTCGAGCTTCATCGCCAACACGAGCAGAAGAAGAAGCGTTCACGTCCTGGTGAAACCCGCCGCCGCGTCTCCCGACGGCCGTTTTGTTCTGAACTTCACGCGATGGATATTTCATGCGGTTGCGTTAGATTTTCCACCATCTTCACCTTCCTCTACTCGCTGAGGATTTCCCAACGAGGAGATGAGAAGGGATGTAGGACAAGATGACGGCTGTGGAGAGGAGGAGGAAGAGGAGGGGGGGGATGAAGAGCCCCGTGGAAAGGAGGAAGGCTTAATGAGTAGGTTGCCCCCGATTCTGGCACGAGCACGAGGCAGGAGATGACAGGGTGGTGTGTTGCCGTGGGGGATGGAGCGTCGGTCTGCATGAAGCAGAGCCCCCCCCCACACACACACACACACAAAACACACGCACACACACACACACACAAACACGCACACACACACACACACACACACACACACACACGCTGCTCCTCCTCCTGCTCTTCTCACGAAGCCCAGACTCCACATTACAGCCGAGGTTTGGACGGGAAAGGAACCGCCAATCACAGCCCTCCCCCATCGAGGAGGCGGGGCTGAACGCCGGCTGCCGATTGGTCGGGCGGCTCTCTCTCCAAAGTTCAAGCGCAAATTTAACTTTCCGCACACCATAATCCGACGCTCTCCTTCGTACCTGAACGTCTCATCTGACGCCAGATAAAACGCGGCCCGGACCAACGAAGTCGTCTGAACACCTGACCACCTTTAACCGGCTCTGATTGGTTTATTTATCACGCCGTGATCCTGCCCATTAAAACCTCCGAGGTCAAAGGTCACAGTGACGGCGTGCGTTCGCCCGTTTTCTCCGTCACGCTAAATTTAGTTTTCAGGAATTTCGGCGCCGCAGGAAGTGGGCCAGCTGTCGTACAGTTACAGTGACAAACGCACACCCTGCCTACAAATAGAGCTCAGTCGTAACCTTCGTCCACGCGTACAAGGACGCACAACGCCGCGCTCGTTAGTTATTAAACGTCGTGACATTTCACCCTGAGTTTTGTCTGTCAGTCCTCTTCTTCTTCTTCTTCTTCTTCTTCTTCTTCTTCTTCTTCACTTTCATAAGCTGCACGGACGTGTCGCACTCACGTGTGTTTGCACGGCGAAAAGCTTTATTTATAAACCGCGCGGGTACATGCTGTGCCCCGGGTTTTGACTCTCAGGTTACCGAGCAGGTTGTCGGAGGTGTCAGACGCGCTCAGGGCGGAAAAATCGTTCGTGTTACGAGCGACAACAACAATACACACATGAGTACACATAATAAATAGGAGATAAATGCACAAAAATGTAAATTGTGACATTTTTAAGAAGATTATTTTGCCCTGAGATTTGTCTGTCAGGTCACTGCACCTGTATCTGTATTTCTGCTCAATAAATAATCGGTATTATGTGTCACAGACGTCGTGTGATTGGATTAGAGAAGCGTTAACTCTCAGCGAGTCTTCGGTTCCGTCTCTGTTATTAATAGAACCGGGCCCGGCTCCAGCTCTGACAGCCCAGCTGATCTCGCAGCTTCCTGCCGGGTCCGTCTGCCGCAGGGAGCGGAGGCCGCGCGGCGTGTTCCCGCGCCGAAACAGGAAGTCGAATTAAACACAAGAAGAAGAAGAAGAAGAAGAAGAAGAAGGTGGAGCTTTCCATGGTGCTGAATCTCGTTGGCGGCGACGCTCGCTGCAGCGCCGACTGTGGATTAATCCGCCGCCTGAAAATAGTCCCCAGGTGTTTTTTAGAGAAACAGAGTAACACCGTCCTTTAAAAATACTCGAGCGGAGTACAAGTACTACAGGACAACTGCAGTGAACACCAGCATTCTTATCGCTGATTTCCCTCGAACTTGAAAAAGTTTCAAAGCCTCTTGAACGTTTTCTTATCTTACGCGCGAGCAAATTATCGAGGCGGGGGTATCGCCGTCGACCTCTGACCCCGCTCATGCTGAGAGACATATAACCGCTCCCGGTTTTGACTCTGCCGACAAAGGGAACCGTTATCGTGCGGCTTCACGTGATCACAGGCGTGTTACGTGTTACGTGTTACGTGTTACGTGTTACATGTTACGTGTTACGTGTTACATGTTATGTGTTACGTGTTACGTTGAGGTGTGTAACGTGTGCGCGCGTCACATCATCGTCATTTGTCGCTCCACATATAAAAATCAGCTGATTTCCGTCCGGTGGCCGATATAAACGAGGCTGTTTTTCCCTGTTTTTCCCACTGTTACCATGGCAACACGGCTGGGTCTTCCCGCCGCACACGCAGGCCGGACTGTCGCAAAGCGGCTCGGCAGCCAGTTACAGCGAGCGGCAGGATCGTCCAAAACACACCTGCAGTGTTTGTGTGTGTCGCACTGAACGCAACACAACACAACAGAACGCAACGCAACACAACACAACACAACGCAACGCAACACAACACAACACAACGCAACACAACACAACACAACACAACACAACACAACACAACACAACACAACACAACACAGCGGTTACGTAACACGATGCAGAGGGAACATGGGACCATCCTGCACTTTTATTCTCATTAGCGTCACGCGATAAGAACTGGAGCACGCAAGAACCAGGTCTGGACCTGGACCTGGATCTGGACCTGGACCTGGATCTGGATCTGGACCTGGACCTGGACCTGGACTGGACCTGGACCTGGACCTGGTTCTGCACATACACTGCATTCATACTGTGTGCCAACTGTGTTTTACAGTCTGTCTGCATTGCGTCGAACCCCCCCTCCCTCTCTCTCTCCTCTCTCTCTCTCTCTCTCTCTCTCTCTCTCCTAACCCCTCCCTCCCTCCCTCCCTCCCCCCTCCCCTCCCTCCTCCACTCACTTCTTCTTCTTCTGTCTCTCCACATGAAATCCTGCAATATGCGTCCGAATGAGAGGAGACGCATCCCCTGTCCGCTGCGCCCGTAGTGCGGGATCCTGAACCGGTTTTCCCTTTCAAGACCCCCACCCCCACCCCCCCGCTCGTGTGTGTGTGTGTGTGTGTGTGTGTGTGTGTGTGTGTGTGTAACCACCGCAGGAAAAAAAAAATCAGGGGAGTCGTTTTCTGCTGATGCTGCAGTGACCAGTCCTCCCAGTTGCCTCCATCAGACTGGGTTTTTTTTCTTCCTCTCCCTCCTCTTCGTCGGTCCAGAATGATTTTAATAAATTGTCAGTCAGGATTTCTGCCGCTGAGCTGCGGTCCGTCTGAAGCCTCCTCCTCCTCCTCCTCCTCCTCCTCTTCCTCCTCCTCCTCCTCCTGCGGGCTGCTCCGATCGACGCTGAAAACCTACACCAAGAGGATACGGATGTTGACCAAGACAACATAGTCTATTAATATTTCAGCCGCGCTGTAAAGCGATATCAGTATTAAAGCCAAGTTTGAGGAGGGTGGCCGGGGAAAGGTGCGCGGACATCTGCCGCTCTCCAACTCTGCACAGGTGCGTTTATATTTGACACCTTTGGTTGTGTGTGTGTGTGTGTGTGTGTGTGTGTGTGTGTGTGTGTGTTTTTAACAGGATTAATTTCGATCGCATTTGCGCGGTTGTTGCGTTAAACCCGGCTGCGCGGTGTAGTTCAGGTCCATGCGTGGAAACTGCGGGTCCCGACGTGCGCACTGAGGGAGCGCAGAGGAACTTGAATACTGATGTATGCGGTAAAACACACACACACACACACACACACACACACACACACACACACACAGTGAATGCAGCACAGGCTCCTGTACAGTACTGCATGCCTGACGAGCGGGAGGCTCTGCTGCAGATACCGACTGATCCGGGGTCTGTTTGCTTGGTGTAAAGATTGCGTTGGTTCCCCCTTCTCTTCCAGAGAAAGAAGAAGATGTTCACCTCCGAGATGATGATGATGATGAAGGAGAGGGAGACTCTGCACAACTCCCGGTCTCACTAGGAGCTCCGGTGCTCCCGCTCCTCCCGCCCCCCCCTTATTTCACGCACCTCGCTCTTCCCATCCACCACCCGTCAGGAAGGATGACCGTGGTGTCCACCGACAACATGGACGAGACCTCCACCCTGCCGGGTCACCCGCAGGACCCCTACCCGCCCGACGACGACCACGACGACCACGACTGCTGCGAGCGGGTGGTCATCAACATCTCGGGGCTGCGCTTCGAGACCCAGCTGAAGACCCTGGCCCAGTTCCCGGACACTCTCCTGGGGAACCCCAAGAAGAGGATGCGCTACTTCGACCCCCTGCGAAACGAGTACTTCTTCGACCGGAATCGCCCGAGCTTTGACGCCATCTTGTACTATTACCAATCCGGGGGGAGGCTGAGAAGACCGGTCAACGTGCCGCTGGATATGTTCTCAGAGGAGATTAAATTCTACGAACTCGGCGCAGAGGCTATGGAGAAGTTTCGGGAGGACGAAGGGTTCATCCGGGAGGAGGAGCGACCCCTGCCGGAGAAGGAGTTCCAGCGGCAGATCTGGCTCCTGTTCGAGCATCCGGAGAGCTCCGGCCCGGCCCGGGGGATCGCCATCGTCTCAGTGATGGTTATTCTCATTTCAATAGTCATATTTTGTTTGGAGACGCTGCCGGAGTTGAAGGAGGACCCCAGCGACCGGATGCAGATCGTGGGGAACTCCACCATTTTTTACAAACCAAATGTCCTCACAGACCCTTTCTTTGTGGTGGAGACACTCTGCATCATCTGGTTTTCCTTTGAGTTGATAGTTCGGTTTTTCGCCTGTCCCAGCAAGGCGGCGTTCTTTAAAAACATGATGAACTCCATCGATATCGTGGCTATAATCCCGTACTTCATCACGCTCGGCACGGAGCTGGCTGACGACCAGGGCAACAGGGAGGGGAAGGGGGGAGGGGAGCAGGCCACATCTTTGGCTATTCTCAGGGTAATCCGTCTGGTGAGGGTGTTCAGGATCTTCAAACTGTCCCGACACTCAAAGGGGCTTCAGATTCTGGGCCAAACTCTGAAGGCGAGCATGCGGGAGCTGGGCTTGCTCATCTTCTTCCTCTTCATCGGCGTGATTTTGTTCTCCAGCGCCGTCTACTTCGCCGAGGCCGAGGAGAAGGAGTCGTTCTTCACCAGCATCCCGGACGCCTTCTGGTGGGCCGTGGTGTCCATGACAACCGTCGGCTACGGGGACATGTACCCCGTGACCATCGGGGGGAAGATCGTGGGCTCGCTGTGCGCCATCGCCGGCGTGCTGACCATCGCGCTGCCGGTGCCGGTCATCGTGTCCAACTTCAACTACTTCTACCACCGCGAGACGGAGGGCGAGGAGCAGGCCCAGCTGCTCAACGTCAGCAACCAGAACTTGGCGTCGGACACCAACTCGAGCCGCCGGAGCTCCTCGGTGGTCAGCAAGTCGGAGTACATGGAGATAGACGAGGACATGAACAACAGCATCGATAACTTCAGGGAGGCGAACCTGAGGACTGCCAACTGCACGGCTCCGAGCCAGAACTGTGTGAACAAGGGGAAGCTGCTCACCGACGTGTGAGGCGGAGTCTGACGCACTCGCTGTAAATAGTGTAGAAATACCTGGATGCTTTATCTCCATTGGTGCATTTTAATCTCTCTTTTTTCATCGATTCATTCAAACGTGTTTGAGGACTTAAGAACTTTAAAAGGCACACATGGTAAATCTGTAGAGTAGATGTTTCATGAAAACAGACTTTGTTTGGCAATAGGACAAAGATCGGCAGGTGTCGGGGAAACATTTTTGATAAATTAATCTGTCTATCCAGTCTTAAGAAAACAAGGTCATTGTGGAGAATGACATGTGTTATAAACACACGGGTAGGCCCCAGAGTAAATTCAAGTTGCATTATGGGAAATGTAGTGTTTTTTGGGGAATCTTGCCCCAAAGTAGAGCCAAAAAACATTAGGGTATTTAGTTTATGTTGCATCAAATTTAATGGATTCATTTTAAAAATGTATCTGTAATTACTTTCAAGTCACTGGTAAGGTATTACTGGAATAGTGGGACTGCCCCTTTAATAGTGTTATCACCTTTATTCTACTTGATTTGATACTGATTGATCTTGATTTTAGACTGTTATTAAAACCAGAAGCGAGGCGAATCAAAACAATCAGGAAAACAGGGTTTAAAAACAGGGAAATTTATCCAAACAAAAAGCTAAAATGATATAAACGAGATTAAAACAGGAGACTGAAAACCAAAGTCTGCAGCCTTGATTTTAAAAGAAAGTACGACACCAGTATGACGACGTGTTAGAGTATAACTGATGAATTAGGCAGGATTTATTAAAAATCTCTGCGGCACCTGCCAGGCTTTGTTCCACAGACTCAATTTTCAGGCTTAAAAGACAAAATAAGAAAACAGCAACGCTCGACTGAGACGCGTCCGAGGAGGAAACGCATTCGAGTCGGATTACATTTGACGATCCAAGCGTGATTCTTCTGCGGCACATCCAGGGAAGTTTTGGGAAAAGCTCGACGCCGCGCGTTGATCGACGTTTTTCCAGGCACCTTATCGGAAGCGAAGGAGAAGTGTGCCGAGCCTCGCGGAGGATTATCTGCACCGCTGCTGCTGCTGCTGCTACGGGTTCGGCTGGAGGTTCCCTGTATGATGCCACGCAACAGTCCTTTATATTAAAGCATGTGGAGACTCTCTTCGCTCACATCGGCATGCACAAGACGTTACCTCATTTTTATTTCCACTTATTCTTTGACCTTTCATCTTGTCCTCCTGGATGTTTCGCTCATTTGTTTTCACCAAAAGTGCACTGGCTAGTTATTATCGTTTATTTCAGAGCATTTAAGTGTTGAATGTGTAAAGCGGTAAGGGATCAGGAACACTTCTTTTTCGAAGATCATGGCATGTCAAAATACTAAAAGCATTATGGCCGAAATTAGCTATGGTATAGCTACATATACTCAATGCATGATGTCAGTATTAAATTGCTTGCAGTTGTGGAGGGACCTTGGGAGCCGGAGGATGATGATGATGATGATGATCCTCCTCGTTATTGTCAAGCTAACAAGAGGATACGGAGCATGATGGCGCTAACTGTCGGAGCGGACAAATTTACTAGAAAAAAACAAAAGAAAAAACAATGAAAAAAATCAGAAGAGACATATCATTGATTCCTCTTTTTTTAAAAAAATGATGTTTCAGAAACGACCTTTTTAGTTAACGTAAAAGCTTTGATCTTTGATGATGAAGTGCATGGGATCATTTCATGTGATTTGTGACCCCATTTTTTTTTTCCCCCTGCATTTGACTTTTAAACGGTTTCAAGAAGGAAAGCAGTAATATTTAACAAATTTCATAGATATATATATATCTTAAAAATTAGTTTCTAGTGCCTTGAACCCCGTCTCATTATAGAATTGACTAAAGTGCCTCCCGTTATAACAGACGACAAAGAGCTTAAACTTTGTGCAGCTTAACTTCTCCTGCCATAAAGATGCACTACTCCCTGCACAAAAACATGGTCATAGACAAATATGTATAAAGATATGAATATATTCCAGATTTATTGGGCCCAAAGAACGTCAGTTGGGTGATGACACATGGCTGCAGTGCACGTTTAGCATGAAAAACTAAGGTGTTTGTTTTGTTGTCATACACGCGCTGCTAATTGACTTTAATGTCTTTAAATTCCTTTATTTTCCAAACTGGTGTGATTTAGATAATCGCATCATTCATTTAGTGAAACATCGTACATCGCTGCAAACAGAGGAGCCTCCAAAATCAGCTTCAGTTTCACGTTAACGCAAACTGAAGCGAGTTAAATCAGCTAAATCAACTAATCGCTGAATTAGCTATTGTAGCTAACGACATAGGACCTGACTATCGGGTCAGTTTATTAGGGAACGAAGCTAGCTGTTTGGTTAGCCAACTTGCTAACTGTCTATTCAAGTCAGTCTCTGAGTGCCGTTGAAAATAAACACAGAAATTAGCCAGCCAGTTAAGCTAGTGCACGTATAACTGCATAATGATTTACTGATGGGTTTATCTATTGGTTAATGAAGCTAGCTGTTTTGTTAGCTAACATGCCGACTGACTGGTCAAGTCACTCTCTGAATCCCAATAAAAATAACACAGAAGTTATTTGTCCAGTTAAGCTAGTGCACATATAATGATGGACTTATTTATTGCGAATGAAGCTAGCTGTTTCTTAGCTAAGTCGCTAACTGGCTAGTCAAAGCCTCCTATGTATCCCCATGATAGTAAACAGACGTTAGCTGCCTGATTAAGCTAGTTCAGCTATAACTGCCTGATTATTTACTGATGGATGCGTTCCCTGGCTAATGCAGCTAGCTGTTTGGTTAGCTAGCTCGCTAACTGACTCGTCAACGCATTCTAAATTTAACTGTCCATTTTATGGCTCAGAAAAGCTAGGGAAGCTAATCCAGGGCTGATTTCTGTGTTTACGGCGTTTGTGATGATTCATAAAAACTTAAAAATACGTTTTTTTAAAAAGTTACTCAAACAGGAAGAAGCAGTTCATTTATCAGGGACTATTTTCAGCGGTGGATAAATCCACATTTGGGACTGAGTCAAAATACACTGTAGTGTGTGTGTGTGTTCATGGTGACAGTGTGACTCACTGTCTTTTTAATAGTTTTCTGGGAGCTAACAGCGCAGCTCTGTGGTTTCGGATGTTTGAGGTTGTCAAACATGAGGACATGAGTGAGAACCTGCCTGTGTGTGTCTGTGTGTGTGTGTGTGTGTGGGAGAGCAGGGTTGTGACGGATGTGAACCTCAGCTTAGGCAGTCGGCGCTCGCTCTGCAGAGCTCGTCCGAACATCACCACAGGCATTAGTCACTCGGCACGCCAGCAAAATGGCGCTGCCGCTGTTTTGTTTTGAGGAGGGGGGCACATGGCCGTGTGTGTGTGTGTTGGGGGGGGGCTTCAGAGTTTTCTCGGGACAGCGGGGCGTTTAAAGCGACGACCCGAGGACTGACCACCGACCCGGACAGACGACTCATGAGCGTCTGATGTCGGCGAGATGAGAAGTTTGTGATGAGAAAAGCATCTTTTACAGAGCGGCCGAGCAGCAGCGCCTCGTCTGACTCACTGGGCCTGTTACGTAAGAGCCTGCAGGGTTGTTGTTGTTGTTTATTTTCCTCTTTTATTCTGACCAAACACTTATTTACTGAACTCATGAGTTAAACCGGCTGCAGACGTTCAGACCGGTTTTAACCTTGAAACTGTTTCTTGAAATCTTTGGAGCTGGGTCTCATCAGAACCGCCCGGTGCTCATCCTTATATGAGGACCTGAACCCCCCCCCCACACACACACACAGGTGTGTTCACTTACTGTGGCTGATTACACCTGTTCTCTCAGGAGTGTGTGTGCAGACTGCGTTTGACTAACGTTCCTCCGCAGCATTGCAATTTGTGCGCAACGTCTTTATGTTGCGCAAACAGGATTGTGACACAAATATTGTGTGTTTAAATACACACCCTGAAATGAAATACTGCAGGAAACAGGTAACACCTGGGATTAAATGGCTCGTTGTCACCAGCTGTGTGTCATCACCCTGTTAATTTAGGGTCCAGTTCACAAACTGCCGTCGAACACATGGAGAAAAAAAAAATCCCTTTAATTAACATTTTAGTCTGATGGGAAAAAAAAATTAAAAATACGACGTAAGGTGCTATGTGTGAGACATACAGTAGGGAGCAAAATTACAAATTTCACTTCTTTTTTTAAGGGTAAAAATCACACGCAAAGAAGTTCTATATTTTTTTGACAACTATTTGAAATTAGAGATTAAAAACGACATCGGATTAGCTGGTAGCCACGTGGTGTTTATTTCTGTTTGTGTTTACTGTCGGCTACTGAAGGGACCAAATAAAGTTTTATAGTTGTTTCTTATCATCAGAGCAGCTCAGCAGATGGATAATCTCCACAAAAACGTACATTTTCTAGATTGAGTCGTGTGTTTTAAAATAAAAAGACATTTTTACCTTCGGACGTTTTTTTTGTTTCATGAGCAGCAAAGAGGACAGGAATGAAATTAACGTGTAATATCTTCAATAAATACGATTTACAAGCTTCCAACTGCCAAGTCTAAAATGATGTATGAATTAATTTGCAGACGATGACGTGATTTATCTCCGATGAGTATCAGCCATTTCTGCTAAACTTGTGTGTTTTGAGTTGAGTTTCTCCACAGCAGATCTCATTCTCTGTAAATATAAAAAACAGTTTCAGCTTCAGCTTCAGCTCCTGGACTTTATGATCATTTATAAATTACACAACTGATTACAGATTAGTGATAACAACAAACGTCTTTACAAAACACAGCACAGCCCTTTAAAATGTCCCAAAGAAAACCTGTTTACAGAGACTGGTGGAGCTTAGGTGGAGAAACTCTGCACCACGATGACGACGATGATGATGATGATGAAGATTTCTGAACGCATGAATGACTGAACACTGAACTGCGTGGTAATAACACATTAATGCTGCTCAGTTTTGACGTGATGATGATGATGATGATGATGATGATATTGTTTCTAAAACGGTTTTTATTTCGACTCGGTTCAGTTTGTCGTCATCGTCCGTCCGTCTCCTCTCGTCCCGTCCGAAGGTCAGAAGCCAAAGTCTCGTCCCCGACTGCGACGACGAGGAGTTTCCACTTTATTTCTCCCGGGTTGTCGCTGCAGTGTGTTTGTCGCTCATCGCTGAGGCATAGTGTGTAACCTATGCAAGGTTTGTCGACAATTTACGTCAGTTCTCATCATATTACAACTGTTTCAATAAATTTTGAAAGATACGGGTCTGCTGTGTGTCCGTTACTGAGGAGCTCCTGATTTTAGTTTCTCTGAAATATCGGCGAACACAAGTTTTGTGCGAGCGACACACACACAACAAAGTCAAAGTGCAGGAACAAACAAGCGCTGGAGGACGACGGCGACACGTGTGAATGTGACCCAACTAAAATAGTCAACAGGCATGTGAAGCAGCCCGCGGCACACACACACACACACACACTGACGGTGTTAACAACAAACGATACACAACGACACGAGCAACGGCGATACACGACAACGTCAACACTAACAACAGCTGTGCGGAAGAGAAAGGAAACAGACGGCGAAGGAAAGGAAACAAGGAAAAGGACACACTGAGGTCAAGAGCGGTGACCTCATCGCTGGAGTGTGTGTTCATGTGTAATTCACTTTCTATACACACACACTGTGTGTTTGTGTAGCTGCTGTGTGCGCTGTGTGAGTCAGAGAGGAGCTAAGAATACACACACCTCGACACACTAACGCAGCGACACACACACACACAACCAGAACCACGGGAAGCGCGGTGTGGTTGTGTGTGTGTGTTGCTGCGCCCGTGGTTCTGGTTGTGTGTGTGCGTGTGCGTGTCGCTGTGTTAGTGTGCAAGCAGATCATCTTCATCATCTTCATCATCTTCATCATCTTCATCATCGTCATCATCGCCTCCCGGTGCCGACACACAGACGGTTCTGACCCGACCCGCGGCCCGGCCGACTCCTCGGGTTTCATTTTCCACTGCAGCGTTCCA
>JAFBJZ010000948.1:125000-317500 GCA_016785225.1 Psettodes erumei | reverse complement strand
AGACTGAGTGTGTGTGTGTGTGTGTGTGTGTGCGACTGTTACTTTAAATGACGGGCACGCATGACGTGGTGTCCTTGATTTTCCTGCTTGCACACGTCCTCTCTGTGTGTTATTATGCAGGCATCTGCTGTCAAGACTCCTTAAACTCAACCCCCCACACACACGCACACACACACACACACACACACACACACACACACACACACCGCCCCCCACATCACTCTCTCCATGCAGCCGCCCTGAGCCCACAAACACAAACACACAGCATGCAGAGTCAAACATGCACAGAGAGGAGGAGGCTAATTTGTGAGCTGCGGTCGTTGTGGATGCCGGTTGTTACGGTTACCTGTTGTCATGGTTACCGTCTCCCTCTGTAACCGGCAGCGAGACCTTGAGTACCGCAGAGTGGGTGCTCCACACACACACACACACACACACACACACACACACACACACACGACCCCAGTTAATATAATCCAATCCCAAAACACAGAATTTACTCTTTTTTTACAGTCAGTGGCGGAAAGTAAATAAGTACATTTACTAAAGTACTGCACTTGAACTACTGCAGTACATTCACGTTTCCTCGGTATCTGTGCAAAACACGTGTTTGATATTTGGAACATGCATAAACACAAATAATCTCCATCACTGGGCTCCTGTCCTTGTTTACCCCCCCGAAGCTGCAGTTCGAGGTTGTGCAGCATCACAGCGCATTGTAAAAACATCCTAATGGCCGTATCCAGTGCGTGAAATCGCAGCGTTGCCAGTGGCCAGTCGCGCGGCGAGCGTTGTTGTGCGGTTGTTGTTCGCTGTTGTGCGCGGCTGCAGCGGTCTGAGGACAGCGCGCTAATCCGGGGGCGGGGAGATGCACGCAGTTCTTATCGTGATGAGGCCGCGGCATTAGATAAGGAAAAGGATAAATATAGTGCTCGCGCTTTGTTTTCCTAATCCAGCCACAGGGCGAAGAAACTAACCTTTTAAATAGGTCACCTTCTCTGCTTTTAGACCGCGGCCCGTGTGCGTCTGTGTGCGTCTGTGTGAGTCTGTGTGAGTCTGTGTGAGTCTGTGTGAGTCTGTGTGAGTCTGTGTGAGTCTGTGTGAGTCTGTGTGAGTCTGTGTGTTCGGGTTTGGATGCTCCTCAGTCAGAGGATCAGATGGTTCTGCTCCACGTCCACAGAAACGAGTCTGTTGGTTTTCTTCTTCGCGCACGCTAATTTGTCGCCAGGACTTTTCGCGCCATTTTGTCAAACAGTCGCACAATCTGCACGCAGCCATGTGCAGTTTCATCGGGCCGGTTCCTGGTTCTGCTCAGACTCACACCTGTTAATTTACGGTGAACCAGAACCGGTTTTAAACGGGTTTTTGTTGAACCTCAGACAGGAGTGTGTTACTTCCTGCAGGTGCTGCTGTTCTTTAGATTAATGCTAAGCTAGGCTAACCGCAGGAGTCCTGTGAGAGCAAGAGGAAGTGTGTGTGTGTGTGTGTGTGTGTGTGTGTGTGTGTGTGAGACGCAGCAGAGCAGAGTGTGGCCCCGGGGGCCCGACCCGCCGTCCTCGCACAGCGACAGGGAGAAAGCGAGTGGCGGGCTCTTTGTGGGTCCGCGCATTAGAGACGGTTGTGGGTCTGAAAACGATGCGATGAGCAGCCATGTGCATGAACACGCGTCTTATATAAGAGCCCGGGCCCCCGCAGCTTTCGACCGCACGCCTTGGTCTTCCTCGCGGGACGTGAGAAAGACCAAGGCGTGCGGGCGAAAACAGCAGCGTCGTCTGCAAACGGTCGGAGAGGACGAGAAACGTCCATTTTTAATTTTTTGCTGACGTTTGGTTTAAAAACACGTGTCATGACTCATCAAACGTCAGAGAAAAGTTCGTCCGCTCAGCTCGACACGTGACGCGTCAAAACATCTGTGCGCGCCAATCACATTAAAACCTGCACCGACACCGCGTCACTTCTCTTTTTGTCTTCTCTCCCGTTAAAAACACGTTTATTTTACAGTGTAACACCGGAGACTGAACCGAGCGCGTCCCCGCCCCCGGAGAGGGGGGGTGAGAGAGAGAGAGACAGAGAGAGAGAGAGAGAGAGAGAGAGAGAGAGAGAGAGGATGAGGGGTCAGGAATCATCCTCTCTCATCCGGGTCTCTTCTCCTCCTGCGCTTTAATTTTCGCTTCATCCAGAGCGGCGGCGGCGGCTTAACGACACCGACACATGCGTCCCTGCGGAGCGGAGCTGCGGCTGGAGGCGCCGTGATTCACCTCCACCTTCTCCACCTCCTTCCATTCGCTCTTATTTTATTTATTTATTTATTTTATTTTCTTCTCCTGCTGGAGGATGTCCGCGCCGCGGCTCAACAGGTCCCCGCGGGTCGTGGCGCAGTGACGGTGGATGGCTGCGGGATGGAGATAGCCTTGGTGAGCTTTGAGAACGGCGGCGCTAAAGGAGGAGGCGGCGGGGGCGGCAATGCCGAGGAGAGCTGCCGGAACGCGCTGGAGGTCCCCCAGCCGGGCTTCGTCCAGGACTACGGCAAGGAGCTGAACACCCGGGGCGCCCCCCAGCAGCAGCAGAACCAGAACCAGAACCAGGGCTCCTGGAAGATCAACGACATGAACAGCACGTTCGGATGCGGCGGCGAAACCGCCATGGATGCGCTTTTACGCGCGGACCACAGTCCGCACCTGTTCGACGACGACCTGCTGGACATGGACATGGACACGGAGAGCAACGAGCGGGTGCTCATCAACATCGCCGGGCTGAGGTACGAGACGCAGCTGGGCACGCTGAACCAGTTCCCGGACACTCTGCTGGGAGACCCCGCCAAGAGGATCAAGTACTTCGACCCGCTCCGGAACGAGTACTTCTTCGACCGCAACAGGCCGAGCTTCGACGGGATTCTGTATTTCTATCAGTCGGGGGGGAAGATCCGGAGACCCGTCAACGTGTCGATCGACGTTTTCGCGGACGAGATCCGGTTCTACCAGCTGGGGGAGGAGGCCATGGAGCGGTTCCGCGAGGACGAGGGGTTCATCAAGGAGGAGGAGAAGCCGCTGCCCCAGAACGAGTTCCAGAAGCAGGTCTGGCTCATCTTCGAGTACCCGGAGAGCTCCAGCCCGGCGCGGGGCATCGCCATCGTGTCCGTGATCGTCATCACCATCTCCATCATCACCTTCTGCCTGGAGACGCTGCCGGAGTTCCGGGACGAGAGGGAGCTGCCGGTCGCCAGCCGGCCGGACAACAGCACCGCGCCGCGGCCGTCCCTCACCTTCACCGACCCCTTCTTCATCATCGAGACCACGTGCGTCATCTGGTTCACCTTCGAGCTGTTCGTGCGCTTCTTCGCGTGCCCCAGCAAGTCCGAGTTCTCCAAGACCATCATGAACATCATCGACATCATGTCCATCATGCCTTACTTCATCACCGTGGGCACGGAGCTGGCGGAGCAGCAGGGCCAGGAGCACCAGAACGGCCAGCAGGCCATGTCGCTGGCCATCCTCCGGGTCATCCGCCTGGTCCGGGTCTTCCGGATCTTCAAGCTCTCCAGGCACTCCAAGGGGCTGCAGATCCTGGGGCAGACCCTGAAGGCCAGCATGCGGGAGCTGGGGCTCCTCATCTTCTTCCTCTTCATCGGAGTCATCCTCTTCTCCAGCGCCGTGTACTTCGCGGAGGCGGACGAACCGGAGTCGCACTTCTCCAGCATCCCGGACGCGTTCTGGTGGGCCGTGGTCACCATGACGACGGTGGGCTACGGCGACATGCGGCCGGTGACGGTGGGGGGGAAGATCGTGGGCTCGCTGTGCGCCATCGCCGGCGTGCTGACCATCGCGCTGCCGGTTCCGGTCATCGTGTCCAACTTCAACTACTTCTACCACCGCGAGACGGACCAGGACCAGTCCTCCCTGAAGGACGAGCCCCACAGCGGCCGCGCGAGCCCCGAGCCCAAGCGCAAGGGGAGCCGGTCGTCCGCCAAGTCGCAGGACGCGGAGAACAACGACGCGACCGCTTCGGCGGAGAAGGCGAACGCGAAGGCGAACAGCAGCGCGGACTTCAAGCGATCGCTCTACGCGTTCTGCCTGGACACGCGGGAGACGGACCTGTAACACACACACACACACACACACACACACACACACACACACACACACACACACACACACACACACACACACCCCTTTAATGGGCTCTTAAGCGCGCGCGCGCGCGCACACGGAGCGGGAGGATCAACACGTCACAATCCTGAAAAGTTTTAAGAGCGACGGGGGTCGATTTATAAAAAGCACATTTTAATCCGCATCATCTGGCGACCCGGCCCGAGCACCTCCACCACATCAGCGGGACTGGGAATAATTACTTGACACGAGGAGCGGATTAACGGAACCGAGCTGTGCTCTCTGTACATAAACCCGGTCCGGTCTGCAGCTGAAGACAACAAGCCAAATGGATCTTCTCGAACCTCCCCGACCTTTATTAGTCGTTATGTTTACACTGTGTACATACTGACGCCCCTGATCCGGATCACGCTCCTGCTCGACGAGGTTCTCCTCCTCAACTCAGGTTCCGTCGGGAACACACCTCTCCTCCTGACGGAGAACGAGAACCCGCCTTGTTTCCGGTCCGAACACGGGACGCGTGGACGGGGCGGAGACACGCTGAGACCAGGTGAGAGAACGCGTCACAAGAGAACACCTGATCACCTGACGTCGCTCTGCACGCGCACGGCACGCTTTTTTGTTCGGCTCTGACGTGTTTCAGGGTCCAAACCGTGGTTCCGGCTCGCTCAGGGCTCGCTGTGTGTGTGGGTCAGCGAATGAAGCGCTCCCTCAGGTCTCCAGCTGGAGTCTGCAGGTGTTTCCTCTCAGGTGTTGTTGGGTGTGTGTGTGTGTGTGTGTGTGTGTGTGTGTGTGTGTGTGTGTGTGTGTGTGTGTGTGTGTGTGTGTGTGTCTTAAAGGGGCAGAGCACAGTTTTATTTTTTGGGTCCAGGTCCAGTGTGGCGTTCAGGGCACACCTGGTGAAACTCGTGATCTCCTGAGCCTGGATCCAGTTACATTACATAACTTTTTTTTGCAACACACACACACACACACCCACACACACAATCATGTAGCATCGTATCTCAGCTCCAGCGGCTCAACATCTGGACCCAGTCGACCGAGCGTGAGCCGACGTCGTTCGTTAATTTCACCTGATTTCACCGGGTAATTACCCCCACACACACACACACACACACACACACACACACAGCCCAGTTTAAAACCAAACACCAGTAAACACAAGCGATGGATCGGTCACAGTTGTCGAGTGTGTGTTTGTTGCGTGTCTGAAGTGAGAGTCAACACAACCGCAGACACGTATTCACACGTCAGGTTTCATTCGCCCTGAACAACAACACACGCACGTCAGGACTCGTTTACACGCGACACACGCGATCATTACCGATCAATCCGATCGATCGGTTCGTTCCTGCCGATCAGGTGATCACCTGCTGCCGGGCCCCTGGGCACAGACGTGTAGAGGGCCCCTGTGGCCCCCCCCTCAGAGAATGCTGATGTTTCCGTCACGTTTCCTGTGACCTCGAACGCCTCGTGCTTCAGCCTGAACCCAAAGATTAAAAAACTTTGACTGACGTCTCGTTTCACGAGAGACGAGAAAATATATATGTGCACGACAAATCCAACCGCTGCGTAATCTGACACACACGCACACACACCCACACACACACACACACACACACACACACACGAGAAGTACAGTATTTACATGCGATGCATGATCACGTTTCTATTTTTACTCTCATAAAAGCTTTAAAAAACGCACACACAAACCCAACACCATTACAACACAACTGTGTGTGCGTGCGTGTGTGTGTGTGTGTGTGTGTTCGTGTGTGTGTGTGGGGGGGGGGCTTCTCTCTGCTCCTGACTGCCCCCCCCACTCTGCTGTGCACAGGCTGGGAAAGAGCTGGAAGCAGGAGAAACAAAGCCATGAGGAAGTTACGTAACACACGCACACACACACACACACACACACACACACACACACACACACACACACAGTCCTCAGCTGCAGCTCGACACAACAGTGAAGATGAGGCCAAAAACTGTTTTTGTTGAATTTCTCGTCCGGCCCGTCGGTTCGGTTCCGTCTCAGCGGAACCACGTCTCCTGACGCCTGGACACAGAACCGGGTCAGAGAGTTTGTTCCTTCACACGTCTTCACGTGGGTCAGAACCGGGCCCTGACCGGACTCACCGAGCGTGCGTGACGTTTAAAATAAAAGTGGCGTGCGTCCGTCAGAACCGGTTCACGGCGGAGCGGTCGGGTTCTGACTGTGACATCAGCTTATGTAACGCCGTGGTTTCGCCTGAGAGCAGAGCGCTTTTCTTCAACTCATCAGATGTATGGAAACTCTGCTGAGGGGGGTAATTAAGGCCCACACACACACACACACACACACACACACACACACACACACACACACACACACACACACACACACACACACACACACACAGACACACACAGACACACACTGACTCATCCTGACGAATGATAAATGAACGAATGAAACCGTTTCCTGATCTGGGGGAACGTGGAGTTGTGCGTTCGTGTGTGACTGAAGGACACACAAACACGCACAACACTCAGGTTCAGCTGCTGCGCCGCACCGACGCAGGTGTGCGAATGCAATGCACCTGTGGGCAGGATGACATCACAGGTTTGGTCTGTACAGAAGTCAGCCCGGCGAAGGTTCTGACCCGATCGCTGTCGCGTTGTGTGACGTCGGGTTCGTTTGTCGAACTGTACCCGCCGGTTCGCACAACTGCGTCATTTAACTTGTGTGTGTGTGTGCGTGTGTGTGTGTGTGTGTGTGTGTGTGTGTGTGCGTGTGTGTGTGTGTGCGTGTGTGTGCGTGTGTGTGTGTGTGCGTGTGTGTGTGTGTGCGTGCGTGTGTGCGTGTGTGTGTGTGTGTGTGCGTGTCAGCTGACTGCAGGCGCACGTTCGCCTCCACGTGCCGCATCATTTACGCACAAACGCACACATTTAATTACTCTGTGATAACGTTCACCGCGTGTAACCCGACACACAACGCTGCACGCCCGAGGTCACGTGCTCCCAGCCGTCCAATCGCACGGCTCCACGATACAACAAGTACTGCAGTACTTTATGGAAGTACCGGCCCTGAGCGTGGCTGTGCAGAGTCATGTGGTTGTGTTTGTTTGCTCTGTGTTTGGTCTCCTCCTCCTTAGGGAAACGTCTGATGATCACCTGGGCAGGAGGACGCACCTGTGAGGGGGCGGGGCCAGTTTGTCCTTGAATATGATTGGACGTATTTATATATTGACGTGTAGTCTCTGTGATTGGCTCGTGTCGGTGATGTAACGCTTCGCAGCAGACGGCCGCCATCACACCTCCCTCTTGGCGTGGGCGTGGGCGCGAAGCCGCGGGCCGGGTCGGCGCCGAGCGGCGTCAAATGATCGCTTGTTCATCCGAGAACCAGCACCGGGTCCGAATATCAGACCCAGCTGTTGGTGCAGCGCGTTTGATTCGTTCGTCGACGCCTCTCGTCTGGTTTGCTGCAGAAGCGAGACGTTTACTGTCGTCTGTATTTTTGTGTTTCTCTGCCGTTTTACTAAATATCTGTGTGACAGCTGCAGGCCTGAGCGCCCGTCAGCGCCAGATCTCCCATAATTCCCGGCCGTGCGGGATTAAGTGGGCTGGGTGTGAAGACAGATTTGGATACGGTCAATTTCTGCCTCCACGTCTCAGATGCCGTGTTAATATTCTGTTGTGGATCCTTTTAAAATGCAGTTGGTCGCAAAAAAAAAACCTCCTTTGGCCCGAGCTAAGTCCCGCGAGCCGCGGCGCCGCCGGACGCCGCGTCCCGCTCGGATTATTAAGTACATAATGCAGATCGTGATCCGAGCTCGCGGCCGGAGGTCAGCGAGGCCAAATCCTCCCGTGTCCGCACCTTGTCTGACGGGATCAATACGCGACTTTATCTGCGTCGCCCCCGAACGTTCGGACCGGAACCAGAACCAGCAGAACCCGTGACTCTGACGACCACACGCACGACGCTGCAAGCTCAGCGTCTCTCAGAGTGGAAACAGTCACCATGGCAACCGGTGATGAATCCACAAAAACAACAGAATGCAGCCTCCACACACACACACACACACACACTCAGCTCTCTGCGTTTAATCTGCTTTGCGTCGTCGCACACACACGACACATCACACGCAGGGACAGACTCGCACTCCTCATCTTCATCCGCAGAGCGTCAGGACGGGACGGAGTCATCCTCAAACTGTCTCCACCACACGACACGACACACAACACGATAAAAACAACACAACACATGACAACACATGACAACACGACACACGACAACACAACAGCACAACACAGCTCAGCCTCTGGTCTCTGATGGAGCAGGCAGAGATCCTGCAGCGCCACCCTGTGGATCATAATGAGACATATTCTGTATATTAATACTGCAACAAGCTGCGGGGGAGGAAGTACTGCGATACTTTACTGAAGTAAAAGTACATGAACGGTACTTGTACTGTTACTTTACGACGTGAAGCCGAGAACAGTTTAATGTGAATGAGCCTGATGACATCACGACTCTGATTCCAGAATCCTTAAATTCACACACATGCATTTGGTTCTTTGATTGATCGATTTATTGATTGATTGATTGATTTATTGATCATCTTTACATCATCGTCCGACCGGGCCGGGTCGGTTTCCGTCGCACTCGGCGTCTTTTCTGTGTCGGTTCGGTTGAGAAAAGGCAACGAGCCGTTAGCTTAGCTCGGCCGCTCTGCGTCCAATCGCAGACGAGCTCCGTCACCTGTGCAGGTGACCCCTCCCGCCCCACCCTAACGCCTCGCGGCCTCCTTGGCGAGCGTTCGGAGGGAGGTTCTGCCGGATTTGGCCCGGCGGGCCGCGGCTGCATATGCTGCGGTGGATTACACTGATCCAACTTAATGCCTAAGACCGTGCAATCATTCATAACTACAGGAGCCGCCGCGCCATCTGCCGGGGGGGGATTAACTTCGAGGAAGGTGGGGGGGCGGGTCCTGAGCCGCGGAACCAGACCCCGGCGCTTTAACCAGAACCTCTGGGTCGGTTCTGATCCGGCCGCTCGCTGTGAACGATGAATGTGCTGCGGTTCTTTAACCCGGTTCTCCTGTTTGTTTCTGTCTCCGCAGAGATTTGAAGCGCTGCCTGCCCCCGCCCGCCCCCCACCGGCCGACCCTCCCTCCGGAAACAAACGCACCCAAACTGCTGCTGCGCTTCACAACTCACAACAGCATCCGCCGCCCTTTGGAAATCTGTGCCTTCAAAACCGAAAACTCACCGGGACATTTGTGAGCGTTTGTTTTTGTTTCAGGAGCAGGACGTTTCAGCCGGGGGGGGGACGAACCCGACCGGGACGTTTGATCGTTTTGGTCCCAACTCGTTCTTTTTCTACGAATCCCTTGCTGTGCAATATGAGCGGACCACGTGACGTGGTGGCGTGGACTCTGGGCCGAGGTTCGGTTTATTTTTGTAATCTCCTGATTTCTATTTTTCTAAAACGACGGACGAGGAGCGAGACGAACAAAAAAAAAAAAACAAACCTGCGAACATGCAGGAAGTGAGAGGACGTTGCTCGAAGATGATTGGTCCAAGTTTAGTCCCCCCCGCCCCCACCTACCCCCACCCCCGCTCTGACCAGGGTCAAAGCCATAGCCTATCTCAGCTAACGGAGCGATGCGTTCAGGGTCCGGCTCGTCGTCTGGACGTTTTCGGGTTCTGCGGTGCGTTCAGGGGCTCGACTCCGAAGTGTTTGGTATCTGGACCTCCGTGTGGCCTGTTCTTCTTGCTGTTATTTTGTACTTCCTCCCACATATCAGCGACCGGGACGTGAAATACTGTAAATTCTCAGATGAAAGATGAACAACGGACTCACATCAAATCTGGCGATGGTTTGTGTGACGAGGGGGGCGGGGGAGAAATCTTTATTCTGACGTGTGAAGAGTTTCAGGACCTTCTCTGCGAAAACTAAATTCACGTTAGATTTGTGCCTTTTTTCACCGACGTTCACGAGCAGCTTCATCAATAAAGACGACCGCCGAGCTGCGTCCGCTTCCTGGACCAAGGTCAAACGTGACAAATGAGAGCGATCAGATACGATGACCTTTGACCTTTTAAACAAAGGCCGCCGCTTGGGGATTTACAGTAGTTCCGCTTCTATCGTTCCAGCCCCGTTTCCTGCAGTCGTGAATTGTGTTGCGTGTTTCCCGTCGTGTGTAGATCGGCCTTATCCCTGAAGCCACGCGCACTGACTCCGGTTCAGCGCGTTCCACCCGATGCAGTTTGTGCCTTTCAGGGAACCAATCAAACAAAGACGGAAAGCGGACGCTCGTGAACCTGGAGCTGGAGCAGCCTCAGGAAGTCTCGCCTCACAGGGGGAAACAAAAACCAAACCAGGGACCTTCTGTGAGCTTTCTGTCTTTGTTTGGTTTAAAACGTCCATTTTCATTTCCGGGAATATCGGTGGTTCCGCCGGGACGGACGAACCCTCAGGGACCTGGAGCATCGCCGTCAGGAAAATAAAAAAAACAAACAAACCCTCGGAGGCACAAACTGGTTCCACAGATCTGTTTCACCGTCTGCGGCTCTTTGTGGACATCTTGTTTTAACTGCATGGTTTCGACTGAGTACAGCCCTATGATGTTGTTTTCTGCAAACAGTAGTGGAGGTAGTTTCCCTCCGTCGCCCCCGAAACAAAACGCTGCCAAACTGGTCTGAAGCCAAATCGTTTTCTCTGTGTTGAAGTGGTTTAAGTGTGTCACATGTTAAACCTCGTCCCGTTCATGTCACACCGTGTTTTTAACGACGTCACACTCCCGTTTGTTAAGAAATGTTGACGATATATGCAGAAGAGTTCTGAAATAAACTGGAACAAACTCAACCGTGGCCGTCTCCTGTCTGACAGAGCGCGCAGTTCGCGGCTTTGCCACTCGATGGCGCCGTTAACTTGTGCGTTTTCGGTTTTTTTTCATCAAACTGCCCAGAGATATAAAAAATAAAATAAAAACAAAGCTCCTGTGTCTGTGGACCTCACAAGATGTTTTACATGCATGTTATTTAAAAATAAAGACTTCCAGGCATTTTAAAGTGTAAAAAAAAAACTAGTTTGAATAAAAACTTTATTTACAACCTGAACTCTTCTCTAATTAAACCTGCAGTCGTTGTGATAAAGTTTCTATGACCTCGTTATTTATTTATTTTTTTTTACACAACTGCATCTAAAACAGAGAATCTGCTGAGAAAAGTTTCCATCCGGTGACTCCAGAGCGGAGCTGCGACACTTCCGCGTGCGGTCGCGCTGACGTAACGGCAGCCAGCCAATGGCGGAGAGGGAACGGCGCAGCCCACATTTGCATGCGCTGCGTTTAAGAGGAGCCGGAGCCGCGGCCGCAGCACGCATTATCTGACAGACAGAGACGCGATGCCGGAAGTCAAGACCGCCCCGAAGAAGGGCTCGAAGAAAGCCGTGGCCAAGACCGCCGGGAAGGGCGGGAAGAAGAGGAAGAGGGCCAGGCGCGAGAGCTACGCCATCTACGTGTACAAGGTGCTGAAGCAGGTGCACCCGGACACCGGCATCTCCTCCAAGGCCATGAACATCATGAACTCCTTCGTCAACGACATCTTCGAGCGCATCGCCGGCGAGGCGTCCCGCCTGGCGCACTACAACAAGCGCTCCACCATCACGTCCCGGGAGATCCAGACCGCCGTGCGCCTCCTGCTGCCCGGGGAGCTGGCCAAGCACGCCGTGTCCGAGGGCACCAAGGCCGTCACCAAGTACACCAGCTCCAAGTGAGCGGCACCGGGCCCGAACCAGAACCCGAACCGAACCCACCAACGGCTCTTTTAAGAGCCACACACTCTGACCGAGAGGCGACACTTCCTGGTTTATTATAACATTATAACGTCACGGTGAAAGGAGAGAGACTGTTTATAGACATTTATATATATGATTAGAAGCTTTATAAATCGATATGCGACAGTGGTGCAAGTCTTATACGGTGTATAACTACTGTAATATACTACTATAGTATAACTACTATAATAAACCTCTGACACTTCTGCCTGTATATAACAGTACTGCTGATTCCTGTTCATGTTTGTGTTAATCCACCAGTGTAAACTGGTTTAAATTAGGATTATATGCTTAACTTTTTATAATTGATGTGGAACAGTAAGTGTTTACATTGAGGAGCCATGTTAGTTACTTATGTGCATTTCTAAATTTTTGCTCTTTTTTACCTCTGAGACATTTACAGTTTGCTGGATTATGTCTTGGTATGAAAACCTGCAGATTTAAATCATGTTGATCAGATTCATTATTTATTGAATGTGAAAATGATCTCGCAGAAGTTTCATCCAAAGTGTATGTGAGCAGCTGGATTTACTTTAATATATCTACTTTATTAATAACAATGTTCCTGTGATCAGAGCGAGAGGTCAGAGTATGTCTGGTTAATATGTATAAAGATTATTTAGTTGATCCTGTTATTTACCAAACAACTTTTAGCTTGTGAAGTCACTGACAGATTTAAGTGTCTGTTTTCTGACAGGTGGTGTAATTTATTAAGCTTTGTATATATATAAATATAAATATGACATACAGGAGACCACAGGCTGAATAAATGTCATGTTTGTTCAGTTTCCCGCTTCTTTTTAACCGTTTGTCCGTTAGAGGAAGTTCCCGCCCGATACACCCACAGTCCTCAACTAGGTCCGCGGACCAGAACCAGTTCTGCTCGTCACGTCTGTGCACATCCTGTCAGTAACAATATGACAAACTACTGTTAGTAAACGTGTACTAATACAGTAACATGTTTTCACATGCAGGCCTGGTTGTGCCAGGTGTCACATGGGGTTTTATCTTACTGTACATCAGCTGATATATATATATATATATATATATATATATTAATATATTTACTGATGGGTGATGTTAGATGTAAATAAATGAGTGAATCAAACAGGAGCATATTATTAAAAATAACATTTAATAGCCTCAAACACAAAACAACAGTAAACTTCAGCATCCATCATATATACACAACATATAGCTCAGTGTTACCTGTGTAACACACCTGCTACAAACCGTCAGCATATTTTGCAGCATCTGAAACGACACACAGGTGAAGCGCAGACGGTGACGTCACGTGAACGTGTGACGTCACCCCACTAAAGTCCGCGAGTAGAAAAATAGAAGTTCGTAAAAAACAAAAAAAAAAAAACCAAGGTGGCGGTTCTGGGTCCAGTTCACTTCTTGGCCGCTCTCTTGGTTCCGACCTTCTTGGACTTGGCGGGTTTGGGCTTGGCCACCTTCTTCGGGCTCCTCTTGGCCGGCGCCGCCTTCTTGGGCTTGGTGGCCCTCTTCGGGCTCTTGGTCGCCTTGCTGGCCGCGGGCTTCTTCGCCTTCTGCGGTGTTGCCTTCACGGCCCCCGGCTTCTTGGCGGCCGGTTTCTTCGCGGCGGGCTTCTTGGCCGCGGCCGCCGGCTTCTTGGCCTTGACGGCGGCTTTCTTCGCCGCCTTCTGCGGCTTCTCCGCGGGCTTGGACGCCTTGAAGGACCCGGAAGCGCCGGTTCCCTTGGTCTGCACCAGGGCGCCCTTCTGGACCAGGGCCCGCACGGCCCGCTTGATGTGGGAGATGTTGTGCTCCACGTCGTAGCCCTGATCGGCCAGCGCCCTCTTCACGCCGATGAAGGAGAGCCCGTTCCGGTCCTTGGAGGCGTTCACCGCCTTCAGGACCAGCTCGCTGGGTCCGGGTCCGGACTTCTTGCTCGGCTTGGGGTCCCGCTTCTTCTTCGGTGCCGCCTTGACGGGGGCGGTCGGTTCGGCGGGTGGAGCTGGGGCGACTTCTGCCATGGCTCTGTCTGTCTGTCTGTCAGTCAACGTGAGCGATCGGTTCCGACTCGGTCTGATCCGGACTTGTGCGCGTGACAGGAAGTTAAACGCCCCCTGAGAACCGTGGAGAGTGAAGCGGGCCGCCGCTCCCGCAGCGCCGCGGGAGCACGCGACACTTGTGTTTTCTCCCGCGCGACAAACGTGGGAAATACACGCGCGAGGGGAACCGCGAGGCGCCCGACCGAGCGGAACCGACCGAGGGCCGGTTCCCCCTCACGCGTGAGTCCAGTAGAGTTCGGAAGGTTCCTGCGTTCGGAGTGAGAAGCCCCGAAGCGGACCGCGGCCGCCGCCGTGCGCGGCCCCGCTCCGGCTCATTTCTCCGGGATTTCTCTCCTAATGGATCCAGGGTCCAACGGAACCGCGGGAGAACCGAGTCCGAGCCGAGACCAGAGGTCGGTCCACAGGTCCGGGACCACAACGTTCAACTCCCGCGACTGTCACTCGGTAAAAAGACGGTTTTCATGGCGTCTGCAAACACAGTCATGATGGTGGAGGCACAGTGTGTGAGTTACTTCCTGAAAGTGTGTGTGTGTGTGTGTGTGTGTGTGTGTGTGTGTGTGTGTGTGTGTGTGTGTGTGTGTGTGTGTGTGTGTGTACACAATCGAAACATTTCACAGTTTTAACAAACTGAAACGTGTAAGATCGTCACACACACACACACACACACACACACACACACACACACACACACACACACACACACACACACACACACTCACACTCCTGTCACCAGCTACATTAACAGTCAGCTGTTGTTTATTTACAGTTGAACAGCTGATCCACACTGATGTTGTAGCTGGTTATAGTGTGTGTGTGTGTGTGTGTGTGTGTGTGTGTGTGTGTGTGTGTGTGTGTGTGTGTGTGTGTGTGTGTGAGTCACCTTCATGTCCATGTGATTTAGTTTGATCTGCAAAACATTTCTTCACTGTTTTGTCCTTGTTCATATTTCATAAGTCACGTTTAACTCTTGACTTCTTACAGACACCCCCCAAACACACACACACACACACACACACACACACACACACACACACACACACACACACACACACACACTTCCTGTGATGCCCCCTCACTTCAGCGCTGGTTGTGTGGTGAGACTCCCACTGGAAAGTCCACAGATCCTCATCCTGGATCAGGTCCGGTCCACGATCTGACAGTAGTTGGACGTGTCAGACTGAGTGTGAGCAGAACCTGGTGGTGGACATGAGGAGGACCAGAACTTCAGTGACCCCTGTCTCCATCCGTGGGGTCACCGTGGACACCGTGGAGGAGTACAAGTACCCAGGGGAGTATTTGGACAACAGGCTGGACTGGTCTTAGAGCACTGACGCCCTCTACAGGCCGGGCCGGAGACATGTCCACGTTCTGAGGCGGCACAGGTCCTTCAACATCTGCTGGACGATGCTGAGGACATTTGACGAGCCTGTGGAGTGAGAGCATCCAGCTACCATCCCACGACGTGTTCCTCAGGGGCCACGTCGTGGGATGGGAGCTGGATGCTCTCACCATAGTGACGGGGAGGAGGACATTGTCCAACGTGAGGACAACACTGGACGTCACCATCACCTCCTCCATGATGTTCTTCAGAGCCAGAGAAGCACATTGAGGAACAGACTCATCCTGAGGCCGTAAAATCCTACATGTACTGTGCATACTGTTTATTTGTACAGTATCTATACTTTAGTAGTGTTTTTTTTTTTTTACTTTTATAACTATTTTTATGACTTGATTATTCTTCTTATTCTAGCTCTGCAACAAAAGAATTTCCCACACGGGATAAATAAAATATTTCTGCTTTCCGGTCGCTCTGAGCATCTCACTGTATTTATCATATTTACTCTTTATGTCTCAGTTCAGCACATCAAACACTGATGAGTCAGATTTATTAAAAGGCCTGTTTTTAACCTGTTTTACTTTATTGATTTATTGATTGATTGATTCTGATTTATATTCTGTGACGTAAGAAGAGACAAACTTCTCTTTAAACAAAACTTTAGTAGTTTATACGCAGCAGCAGCAACAACAAGTGACGTGCACAGGTCATTGTTTCTGAGGGATTTAAATAAAACGATTTATAGGTTATGTATCTTGTGTTTACAGTAATCAATCAATCAATCAATCAATCAATCAATCGAAAATACAGGAACAAAAGAAACACAATCGACCTGCGAAATGGACTCAACCAGAGTCACGTGACCCAAACAAGCAACATGCAGCGTTTAAACGTGATTAGAGGAGAATACACAACAGAGACAGACACGCCCCCACGCACGTGCTACGGTTGAGTGACGTATCTCGTGATTGGACGCTGCTGCCGACCAATGAGCAGCCAGGTCGGGTCGTCTCCTGGTTGGTCTGATCGATACAGAACCAGAACTTCTGAGGAAGGGCCGGACGCGGTGACGGTCACAAACAAAAACAACGTCACGTGTTCTACTTCCTGTTTGTGAATGTGATTTGTTGTTGTTGTTGTTTATTTATTTAATCACGTGGTGGAACCTGCTGGGCTCCGCTGCTTTCACAACACGGCGCTGTCACGTCGCCCGCGCAGAGCTGCGACACTTCCGCGTGCGGTCGCGCTGACGTAACGGCAGCCAGCCAATGGCGGAGAGGGAACGACGCAGCCTACATTTGCATGCGCTGCGTTTAAGAGGAGCCGGAGCAGCTGCTGCAGGTCGCAGTATCTGATAGACAGAGAAACCGTGACGATGCCCGACACGCTGAGTAAACCCGCCCCGAAGAAGGGCTCGAAGAAAGCCGTGGCCAAGACCGCCGGGAAGGGCGGGAAGAAGAGGAAGAGGGCCAGGCGCGAGAGCTACGCCATCTACGTGTACAAGGTGCTGAAGCAGGTGCACCCGGACACCGGCATCTCCTCCAAGGCCATGAACATCATGAACTCCTTCGTCAACGACATCTTCGAGCGCATCGCCGGCGAGGCGTCCCGCCTGGCGCACTACAACAAGCGCTCCACCATCACGTCCCGGGAGATCCAGACCGCCGTGCGCCTCCTGCTGCCCGGGGAGCTGGCCAAGCACGCCGTGTCCGAGGGCACCAAGGCCGTCACCAAGTACACCAGCTCCAAGTGAGCGGCACCGGGCCCGAACCAGAACCCGAACCCACCAACGGCTCTTTTAAGAGCCACACACTCTGACCGAGAGGCGACACTTCCTGGTTTATTATAACGTTACTAAGTGGTTCACGTCATATTTACGGTGCACGTGTAAATGTGCGGTTGTTTAAGATCAACAGAAGAAGCTGCACAAATTAATGAAGTCTAAGTTTTATATATGGTTGTAAAACTACAGTATGGAAAGAATGTGTGTGTGTGTGTGTGTATATGTGTAGTATGAGTGTGTGTGTGTGTGCAGAGCCTGACTCAGACTCTGGTCTTTCCAGTGACACCTTCACATGATCAGTGATATCTGGCGCGTTCATCAGAATAAAATATCAACTGTCAAGTTCATGTTGAGACTGTGGCTGTGAGCTTGTCGTTCATTGGTCAACTGTATCCTGAGTCTGATCGGCCAATCACAGACGATCACAGCGCCCCTCCATGCTTTACGCAACTTCCGCTTTGGATTTAAAAAGTAAAATAAGTCGGAAATGACAATCTATAATACGTATAACAACAACACCAATAATAATAATGCTTGGTATTGTTATTATTAATAGTATTGCTTTAGTAAAAATATAAAATCATTTGTTTATCAGGAATAATTTATATTATATTGGAGGTGAATTTGTTGTTTGATTTCAACCTGTAATGATTTGCCTTCCATGTTTGTTTATTATATTTAACGTGATTTATCGCAGTAGAGTAGAATAGAGCGAAGAATAGAGTGACGGGGCTCTGGGGTCAGAGGTGAAAGGTATCCCAGCATCCTCGCTGATTGACGGAGGGATGTCGGCCATCTTGGATTGTAGCGGGGAAGAAAGATTGATGCGGTGAGCTCCTTTTATATTCCTTTCATTAATTTTTATCAGTCGTATCGGACCGAGCCCGGGTGCGGGTGTCACGGCGGCGCTGCGGTGGTCGGCACGGGTCCGGGCCGTGAAGGGCAGCGACAGAACCCGGCTGGAGGCGCAGCAGCGCGGCTCCGTTTCTTTTTGTTGTTGTTTTGGGGAACTGACCGACGGAGGCGCAGCAGGCCCAAACCCGAACAAAAACACACCTGTCCCCCGCTGCCCCGCTTTGCTCGCCCGCCCGTCTGCACAAGCGACTATAAACCCACTTTATCGGCTTACCGGGTGGTGTTAAAACAACGTACAGCGGCCCCTGTAGCGGCCGTCTTACGTTACGGCTAGCCGAGTAGCTCGCTCGCTGCTGAGGGTTAGCTCTCAGGCTAACGTCCCCATGTATTCCTATACAAGTAGCTTTTAGCTCACTTGTTAGCTGACGCTAGTTCCTGCCACATCGTGCAGACAACAGGGTAACATTAGCTAATGGCTGATACTTGTTTGTGTCACAGAACACATCTGCCCCGGCTCGTTCGTGCTGCAAAGAAGCGAGCGGGTAGCTTTGTGTTAGCACGTACGCTCCTCAGACAGATTAGCGGAGCTAGCAGTAGCTCCCTCAGCTAACATTAGCCCCTTTTTTGCGACACTGCTGCGCTTTGAATGGAACTTTGAAAGAAGGAGGCTGAGGCTGACACACTCATGCTGTTTAGATCCGGGGGCGTTACAAGAAACACGGCGGTTTGTCGGCAGCGACACACACTTTACCCTCGCTGTTAGCCGTTAGCTGACTGAATGAGCTACTCCAGTAAACAAAGCTAACCGCGAGAGGTGTGTGTGTGTGTGTGTGTGTGTGTGTGTGTGTGTGTGTGTGTGTGTGTGTGTGTGTGCGTGCGCGTGTGCGTGCGCGTGCTGTTTGATGGAGGTGACAGGTAAACCGCATCACCGTGCTCATCGTTCCCGCCAGGTTCGTGTGTGTGTGTGTGTGTGTGTGTGTGTGTGTGTGTGTGTTGCTGTGGAGACGTTCACGGCTCGCGCAGGCTGACCGTGTCGGTTCCCCAGGTGACACGCGGGATGTTTGGTGCTAACCGGAAGAAGTTTATGGAGGGGGGGGGAGAGCGACTACGCGGACGACTCCAGCCTCTACTACAGCCAGCAGTCCATGTTCCCCCCCCACCGCGCTGATAAAGACGTAAGCCTCTCCTCTACACACACACACACACACACACACACACACACACACACACACACAGGCAGGTTAAACGTGTGTTTGTGTTTCCCTGCAGATGCTGGTGTCTTCATCCGCGTCCTCGACGGGTCAGCTGTCACAGCTCGGAGTCAGTTTATATGGCCCGCAGAGTGAGACACGCACACACACACACACACACACACACACACACACTGATCCGTGTCTCGTCGTCGTGACAACAAACGCCTCCTCTCTCCCGTGTCTCAGGTGCTTTGGGGTTTCCCATGCGCGGCATGAACAGCAGCGCGGCGCCGCAGTTAAGTCGAAGCGGGCTGAACCAGTCGGCCAGCACGCCCAGCACCGGCACCATTCACACGCCGCCCTCGCCCAGCAGGTGGGACGCACACACACACACACACGCACGCACACACACACACACACACACACACACACACACACACACACACACACACACACTGAATCTCACCATCAAACGTCGTGACGTTAAACGTGACGACCTCTTGGTGTCTCTCTCTGCAGGGGCATCCTGCCCATGAGCAGCCGGAGCGTGTTGAACCACAGCCAGCAGGTGGGGGGGCCGACGGGTCAGGCGGGGGGGATGGGGGGAGGAGGAGGAGGAGGAGGAGGAGGAGGTGAGAGGGGGGTCGGAGGAGGGAGGAGCGGCGGGATGGGGAGTCCCAGCCGGTCGTCGCCCAGCATCATCGGCATGCCCAAACAGCAGCAGGCGCGGCAGCCCTTCACTATCAACAGGTAACACACACAGACACACACACACACACACACACACACACACACACACACACACACACACACAGTGTTACAGAGTTACAAACTTTTTCTTTGTGTTCACATGTGAGAAACTGCTTCAAAGCAGCGTGTGAAGAGTTTCATTCTGTTCTGGTGTGTGTGTTTGTGTGCGTGTGTGTGTGTGTGTGTGTGTGTGTGTGTGTGCGTGTGTGTGTGTGTGTCTGTGTGCGTCAGTATGTCAGGGTTCGGGGTGAACAGGAATCCCGGCTTCAGCTTGAACAACTCGCTCTCCAACAACATCTTCAACGGCACAGGTACGAATGACGAAACGAGCGAGTCTCGTTTCAGACGTTTGAACGTTTGAAGCTGATGTTTCACTTCCTGTTCCCGCCGGTTCGGTCCAGACGGCAGCGAGAACGTGACGGGCTTGGACCTGTCCGACTTCCCGGCGCTGGCCGACAGGAGTCGGAGGGACGGCGGCTCGAATCCCACCCCGCTGCTCAACCCGCTGGCCGGTCGGGCTCCGTACGGTAACACGAGTCTTTTTCTTTGTGCGTCCGAATGTGACTGTTACATCATCATCGCATCACTAACCCCGCCCCCCCACCTTTGTCCAGTTGGCATGGTAACCAAGCCGTCCAGTGAGCAGTCGCAGGACTTCTCCATCCATAACGAGGACTTCCCAGCGCTCCCTGGTCCAAACTACCAGACAAAGATCCCACCAGCACCAGCGAAGACGCCAAAACGGTTCGTGTCCTTCCCCCGTCCGGTCCGATTCCCGTCTCCGTGTCCTCGTAAGCGATCCCGGTTCACGTCCCGACCTCCTCCCGTCCCGCCAGAACCTGAACTCGTCGGGAAAGCCCGCGTCGAGCTCGGACGGTCCGAAGTTCCCCGGCGACAAGAGCTCGGCGCCCAGCAACAACAACCAGCAGAAGAAAGGGATCCAGGTTCTGCCCGACGGTGAGAGACCCGCCCCCCCCCCTGGTTCTGTGTGCGCGTCCTCACGTGTCCTCAGCGTCTAAACCCGCCGCGTCTCCGCGTCCCAGGCCGCGTGACCAACATCCCCGTCGGCATGGTAACGGACCAGTTCGGAATGATCGGCCTGCTGACGTTCATCCGGGCGGCGGAGACGGACCCGGGCATGGTCCACCTGGCGCTGGGCTCGGACCTCACCACGCTCGGGCTCAACCTCAACTCACCCGAGTACGACACGCACACACACACACACACACACACACACACACACACACACACACACACACACAGATGACACGATTGGCTGAGAGCTGATCACGTGACTCTCTCTCTCAGGAATCTTTATCCCAAGTTCGCGTCTCCGTGGGCGTCGGCTCCGTGTCGACCGCAGGACATCGGTGAGTCGGACCCGCTCCGTTTGTTCTGAACGGGACCACACGGCCCGGTCTCGGTCCGGGTCCCGTGCGGTTCTAAGGAGTCCGGTTCTAAACTGGTTTTGTCTCCCGCAGACTTTCACGTCCCCTCAGAGTATTTAACCAACATCCACATAAGGGACAAGGTAACGCACGTCTCAACGCACTCACGCCAGTGAATGAAAAACTTTATTTATAATGTGTGTGTGTGTATGTGTGTGTGTGTGTGTATGTATGTGTCGTCATGTGCCGCCCCCCCCCCCGTCATCTCTGCAGTTAGCAGCCATCAAATTGTCTCGTTACGGTGAAGATCTGCTGTTTTACCTTTACTACATGAACGGAGGAGACCTGCTACAACTGCTGGCTGCAGTAGAACTGTGAGAAACACACACACACACACACACACACACACACACACACACAGTAACACACAGTGTGTCGACACACCACTGACACAGATGCTAATTTGACATTTATGAACTAGAAACAGTGGAAGTTTGAGTGAACTCTGTGTCTGCGTGTGTCCGTGTGCGTGCGTGTGTGTGTGTGTGTGTGTGTGTGTGTGTGCGTGTGTGTGTGTGTGTGTGTGTGTGTGTGTGTGTGTGTGCGTGTGTGTGTGTGTGTGTGTGTGTGTGTGTGTGTGTGTGTGCGTCTGTGTGTCTGTGTGTGTGTTCCCAGCTTTAACAGGGACTGGCGGTACCACAAAGAGGAGCGGGTCTGGATCACCCGGGCCCCGGGCATGGAGCCCACGCTGAAGACCAGCGCCTACGAGAGAGGGACCTACTACTTCTTTGACTGTCTGAACTGGAGGAAGGTGGCCAAGGTGAACACACACACACACACACACACACACACATCATGCGTGCGTCACGTATGACCGTCAACACACGACGGGGTCTTCATGTATTGAAGTTGTTTTTAGGTTTTCTCCGATCCGTCTGAGCGGTGGTGAAGAACGAGCGTTGCATCGTTGCGCGTTGTGTGTGCGTTGTTGCGTGTTGTTGTGCGTCGTCACGTGTTGTTGCGTGTTGTTGTGCGTCGTCACGTGTTGTTGCGTGTTGTTGTGCGTCACACGCGTGTGGAGTCAGACCCTCTGCGCCGGGTGCAGATAAACCTTGTGTGTTTCCAGGAGTTTCACCTGGAGTACGACAAACTAGAAGAGCGACCTCACGTTCCCTCCACCTTCAACTACAACCCCGCCCAGCAGGCCTTCTGATTGGCTCTCCCTCCTCCTGCCTGCCTGCCTGCCATTGGTCCTCCTGGCTCCACCATCACCACCCTCTAGGTTGTTTTTGCCCCCCCCATCTCCACCTCCACACACCAATCCGTTGGGGTCGGGGCGGGACGTCCCGGCTCCTCTGTGAATAGACGTTTTAACGTTTTCTTTTCCTCTTTACCTCATTTTCTTTTCGTTCGTCTTTTTATTTGCCGCCCTTCGCCTCCGTGGGCTCGGCCCCGTCCCGCTGAGCGCTGTGAATAACTGTCCACCTGACCAGGTGACTCATTTCTACTCAGTCTTAAGAGTCGACTATTTTTTGTCCCGAGAAGCTTTTAAGAGGAACCAGATTTTAAACGCCGGGTTTAAACACGTCACCGTCAGGACAGAGAATTATTTGACAGGGCGGCGCCGACCCGACCCGGACGAACACTGGAGGCGTTTATGTTTGTCTGGGTTTTTAACCAGGTTTCTCCAGCATTACAACAACACACACACACACACACACACATCAGCAGACAGTCAGCAGAGGAAATGCAAATGTACATTGTAGCACTATTTCATAATAAAAGGAGAAAAAATATCGTTTTTTTTTATTTGTTTGTTTTCATCCGCAGCTTCTGTTTCTTCATCCCTCGTTTCATCTTTTTTTAATCTTCTTTTCTTTCACCTCCCTTCGCTGCGCCTCCTTCTCCCGACGGAGCGACCGCTCGCAGGGTTGTTTTTTTTTTAAAGGAGAAGTTGGACGTTTTGGGGGAAACGTTCTCGATCAGCGAGCGTCCGGCGGTTCGAGGCCAAAGTGTCGAACTTCTCCTTTTAAGGTCGCCTCCCGTCCAGCAGAGGGCAGCGTCCACATTCATTTCAGTTGGTTTCTCATTGTTTTTAAACCGCTCCAGGAGGCACCAATGCAGTCATGTGTGTACATATACACAGAATATATATATATATATATATATATATATATATATATATATATATATATGTGTATATATACACACAAATACAAGGCAGCGTTTTTAAGAGAAAAAGAGGAGGAGGAGGAGGAGGAGACGCTGCTCCTCCGGCGGCCGCCAGTAAACGATGCAATACTAGACTTCCTGTTACCATGGAAACCATCATGGACGACAGTTTACAGGGGACCACGCCCAACTCCGCCGACAACCAATCACCTTCCAGCAACAACATCCGCTGCCGTGGCAACGACGATCCAACGGGGGGCCATCTTGTTCACGCCGCAGCGGAGGAAAGCAAAGCCAAGGACACGCCCACAGACCCCATGTGACCCGTTTGAGGAGATTCGATTGGAGAACGAGGACTGAGGCACTTGGCCATTGGCTGTTTTATTAAATATGGCAGCTAGTGTTTTAATAGAAAAAAGAATAAAATAAATATTCTGGTAATGAAATGAAACGACGAGTGCGTCTCGTTATTTGTTTGTTTGTTTGTGTGAAAATGTTTTTCTGGACTGAAAAGTTCCTGATGAAGATTTTCTTCTTCTGTGGTCACCTGATCAACACAGGTAAAAACAGTTGATTCACTTGTTCTGTATCATGTTTAATAAATATATAGTATTTATAAAGTTTTTAAATAGTTTTCTGTCTCAGTAAAATCTGCAGACGTGAAAATCTTTTCTGTTCAAGGTAAAATGTTTTCACCTGTTTAAAGAAGATTGATGAGATTTACTGTAATTTAAATTTAAAGATCGATAAACGGAGAAAGTCGATCGACGGTGTCGTAAAACGTCGAGAAACAAACAGTTCGGCCGGACTCAGTTAAACGTCCTGAGCCGTGTTTCCTGGTTTGTCCACAAGGCGGCGCCGTCTGTCAGCGAACAGGAAGTCAGGCGGGACAAACTGACGTGTCGGTGGAGCCGTCAATCAACGTGGTGATTTGATCCTGATCCCGTCGGTTCACGTTTGATCAGATAAACAAACAAACAAACAAACAAACGTTGATCTGGATTAAAACGATCAACAAATCAACGCATCGACTTTTCATGGCTGTTTAACACAGAGTTTAATTTACAGGCAGTTACAGCAGTTAACAGCCTGCAGGTGAACACACACACACACACACACACACACACACACACACACACACACACACACACACACACACACACACACACACACACACACACACACACACACACACACACACACACAGACGCTCAGTCTGAGCCGTAAAAAGCTTGATGATGGTGATAAAAGCAGATTTTACTGCGGCAGCAGAGACAAAGTGGAGACGCAGGTCTTTGATTTAATGCCTTCCCACAATGCATTGCAAACAGGAAGTTCAGCTGTTTGTTTGTTTGTGTAGCTGCGTGTGGATGAACTCGTGGATGAACTCGTCAATGGAGCAGCGAACCCGACTTCTGCTCTCTGCGTGTTTATTTATGTTTATTTATGTTTGTTTGTTGTTCTTGTTTACTCTCGTCCCCTCGGGTCCGTCCTCAGGTGAGAGCCGGGGGACAGACAGACGGACGGGTGATGTGACTCGCTGCGGGGACACGTGGCCGACGTCCGTTATTATTTCTAATCTCTTGATCTGCAGAGATGATAATAATCCCGCCACATGCCTCCCTGATTAGCGGCGCATCGCGCCGGGTTTAACTCGGCAGCAGAGATCTGCTCTCGTTTGATCCATGTTGTTGTTTACTGTCGTTTACTTTCTGCCAGAAAATATAATAAATACGTAAATAAAATAAGAACATCGATTTATGAATCGGCCTCAATTTAAGACAAAGTTTTCTGATCTGACTGACATCTCAGCCCGAGGCTCATGCCTTTGTTTGTTTGTTTGTTTATTCGTTCACTGGTTTGTTTATTTATTTCTCTGTCGTCAGACTCTTCAGCGAGAGCGAGAGAAATCGATTCGTTTCAGTCAGCGTCATTGATCGCTCGGCCCTCGGAGGCCATTTTGGACGGCTGGTTGCATCTTTAAAAAGTGATCACGCACGCACACGCACGCACACACACACACACACACACACACACACACACACACACACACACACGCACACACACACACCTACAACGTAATGAAACTATTGATCCGTGCAGAGAAACTGTGTCGCCGCAGCAGCGAGCGATGAAGTGAAGACGATGAACTTCAACGACACAAACTCCGACGCACAAAGTGACACAACCTGAGAACTATTCATGTTCGGGGGCTGAGACGACGACTCGTCGTGTCCACCGCGGACACGAAGACTCGACCCGTCTCTCTCTCTCTCTCTCTGCAGGTCGGGCGGTGCTCGGTCGCCCGGTGATCCGGTCCAGATTTGTGTTTTATTCCGTTGTCCCGTCACGAGATAATCTTCTTATCCAGGACGTCAGCGTTTGCACAGATGGTCGGGATCCCCAGAGGATGAACCCTGAGCGTCCCAGGCTCCGCCTCTGGCGCCACCAGCAGGCCGGGATCCATCGATTGATCGATCGATCGATCGATCATCGATGGAGGAGCGGCCACTTATTTTTGGGTGAACTGAACCTTTAAGGTGGAAAGTTCCCTCGGAGGATGAAATGTAGAGATGGAGAATATGATGGAGGGAGGAGGGGGGAGGAGGGTGGAGGGGAGGTGGCGAAATGAAACAGAAACCAGTCGGTGTTTAATCTCAACAGTCCCCTCAGCAGCGCCTCCTCCTCCTCCTCCGTCGTCCGCCCTTCCTCCTCCTCCTCCTCCTCCTCCGCCTCCTCCTCCGCCTCGCCACCCCTCCATGCCGGCGGAGGTCTCCGCGGGGCTGCCATGGCGAAGATCCGGGTGTCGTACGAGTACTCCGAGGCCGAGGACAAGAGCATCCGGCTGGGCTTGTTCCTGATCGCCTGCGGGATCCTCAGCCTCTTCATCCTGGGCTTCTGCTGGCTCAGCCCGACGCTGCAGAGTCTGCAGAGCAAGCCGGCCAACTGCACGGTGAGCCGGGCGGGGAGCCGCGCGGAGCCGCGGGAGCACGACCGGTACTGCCGGGAGCAGCAGCAGCAGCAGCAGCAGCAGTAGCAGTAGTAGTAGTAGTAGTAGTAGTAGTTGTAGTAGAAGTACTTCAGGCAGCTGTAGTTGCGGGACACTTCGCGTCACGTTCAAACAGTTTCAGCGCCGAGTGAATCGATTTCAGCTGCTCGTCACAAGTGACGTAAACAAGCGTGTATTCCTACATGCGTAGCGGTACTACACCGGTGTACTCGTACTCGCAGTAGAAGTAGTTTCGCAGGCGGTGGAACTGTCGTGAAGAGTGTAGGTGTGTGTGTGTGTGTGTGTGTGTGTGTGTGTGTGTGTGTGTGTGTGTGTGTGTGGCAGGATTAGGAGCGGTTACGTCACGGTCAATACCTGTGCGAGCCTTATCGATGAGACGCCGCCTGATCATCATCTTATCGGTTCATCGATCGATTTATCGGCCAGAAGGAGAAAAAAAAACAAAAACTCTCCCGTTGTAACTTGCTGCGTTTTTCCGTGTGACGTCACAGTGGACTGAATCAGCTGTTTCTCAGCTGAGAGTCTGTCGATGAAAATGATCAGTGATTCATCAATAAAGCTGATCAGCTACAGCCTGTGTCACGTCTTCTAAAAACATCTGACGATGATGATGATGATGATGACGAGCCGCCAGTCGTCACGCGGTGATGCCAAAGAGTTTAAAACCGATCAAACGGATCGATCGGAGAATCGGCGGCCTCGCTGTCGTGACCTCTGGTGTCGCCCCCCCCCCCCGGCGGCGGCGTCTGATTTATGGGGCCGTTAGCTTATTGCTCACGTCGTGCATTAAAGAGAGTGGAGCCGCACAATCCCAAGTCATGTGACGCCGTCTTTCACTAATCCTAATGTCACATAAATCTCAGGCCTCGTCGGCGCCGCCTGGCCCGAACCCGCGGCGGGGTGGTGTGTGTGTGTGTGTGTGGTTCTGACTTTTATGCGTCGTTAATTCGCGGTCCCCAGAGGACGAGTCGGCGGCGCTGACGCCCGTCCTTCTTCCAGGTGGTGTCGGTCCTGCGACCCGAGGAGATGTTCGAGTGCGTGTTCACGTGCGGCGCCGACTGCCGGGGGAAGTCCCAGTACCCGTGTCTGCAGATCTTCGTCAACAACTCCGAGTCCAACTCCGTGGCGCTGCTGCACTTCGACGAGCAGCAGCTGGTCCTCAACCCCAAGGTAAGGGTCCGGGTCCGGGTCCGGGTCCGGGTCCGGGTCCGGGTCCGGTCGGTTCTGGTTCACGACGCCGCTCAGCTGACGCCGCGTGTTCCGCTGGGCAAACGGACGCCACCGTCCTGTTCTTCTGGGCCGAGCTCGGCAGAACTTAACGTCTGTGTCGGTCCCGGTCCGGCAGAACCGCGGCCGAGACGGGTTGGCGCCGCTGCGCGTCGGGGACAGTTTGACATTTGAGGTTCTGAGTTTAGATGACAAAGCGTCGGCCCGTGGGCCTTCTCCTTCCTCCTCACGCACGTCTGGGTCGTCGCTACGGCAACAGAGTAAATATAGAGGGGAGAGACGGCGCGTCATCCCTGCCGCTCGGTCGCCATGGCGACGGCAACAGAGATGATGTGGAGGGAAAGAGAGCGAGAGGGACGAGTCACGCTCCATTCAGGAGTCCTTTGACTGGGGGGGGGGACGCTGAGGACCAATCACACGCAGGAACCAGGAAGTGACAACATCACCGTGACCTTTCACCTCGGCGACTAACGAGGCCGCAGACACAGCCGGCTAATTGGCGCCGTGTCTGCGGGGGGGCGCCGACCTGACATTAAGATCAGGGCGTCCAATGAAAACAGGGCGGAGTTTAACGTCCAATCACAACGTCTGGAGTCGAGCGATGACCTCAGCAGGGGGGGGGGGGGGTAAAAACAAATTAAACGACGTGTTAGAAAAATGTTTCTGTTCAGGAGCCAGACACACACACACACACACTCACACACACACACACACACACACACACACACACACACACACACACACACACACACACACACACACACACACACACACACACACACACACACACACACACACACACACACACACACACACACACACACACACACACACACACACACACACACACACACACACACACACACACACACACACACACACACACACACACACACACACACACACACACACACACACACACACACACACACACACACACACACACACACACACACACACACACACACACACACACACACACACACACACACACACACACACACACACACACACACACACACACACACACACACACACACACACACACACACACACACACACACACACACACACACACACACACACACACACACACACACACACACACACACACACACACACACACACACACACACACACACACACACACACACACACACACACACACACACACACACACCTCAGCTCTTTCTCGTTTATTGAGTTCAGGAGTTCGTTTCATTTTTGCTGGAACAGAAATGAACTGTGGAGAGAAAATGGCTGCGAGCTTGTGCGTATGTGTGTGTGTGTGTGTGTGTGTGTGTGTGTGTGTGTGTGTGTGTGTGTGTGTGTGTGTGTGGGGCAGGGGGCAGGTGGGTGGTTTCACTGAGTCAATTACAGCAGAGTCATTTCCTCGTTTATTAGTTAATTATGTTCTAATGTAAATGAAAGAGCTCCGGGTAATGAGCCCCCCCCCCGGTTTATTAGTATTAAGTATGACCTCTGACCTCTGACCCCTGACCCCCCCCCCGCCCCCCCAACTCATTTTGCGGTAACTTGCTGTGTAATGTGATGTGCGACGAACAAAAACATCGAAAGAATTAACGACAAACACAAGAAAAAAAACGTAATAATGAAATAACAAATAACTGACGGCAGCAGTAATGATGTGTGTGTGTGTGTGTGTGTGTGTGTGTGTGTGTGTGTGTGTGTGTGTGTGTGTGTGTGTGTGTGTTAAACTAATTAACTGTAATGAGGCAGAGCAGGACGTCAGGGGGCCGTCAGTGTGTCCCTGCACAGCCAGGAGCCCCCCCCACCACCACATGTTTGCCTAAACTTTACGAAACCATCACACACACACACACACACACACACACACACACACACACACACACCTGACCTGCTGATTCATTACTGTCCTGTTCACCCCCCCAGAGAGAGAGAGAGAGAGACAGGTGGACGTGGCCTTGTGCTAATCTCTTTAGCCGTTGTGCAGATTGAGACACACACACACACACACACACACACACACACACACACACACACACACACAGCTGTGTGATGATGTCACCAGACGTCTGGATGTTATTAACGTTCATATTCGATTTTTCTCTCATGACTTTACTGAGAAAATGGGTTAGCACAACTTTACACCAACTTCATTTTTTAAAATAATTTGTGCTGGAGCCGGAACTAATAATGTTGTAATAAATGTTTGTGTTAGCCGTAATGATGGTGGATGTCATGGTTACGTTAAATGAAAACTGTAACAACGTCAAGATGAAATTGATGTTGAAGAGGAAGATGAAATGTTGTTGAAAAACATGTTGACATTAAAACTGATTCTCTGGAGCTGCGACTATCAGTTGATCAGTTATCAATTAATAATTAAATACGGGGGAAAATCTGATTCCAGCTTCTCAAAGGCTCGACATCGAACCCTCGAACCGCTAGCTGAGGTCACCCCCTTTGTGTTAACCCTACGAGACCTTATTTCTGGAAAAATATGTATTAGAGGAGTCACAATATTGATTTTAAATTGGATACTGATCAAAATGACATCACAATCTCACACTTCTAAATCAGATGGAGGATTTCATCACGTCGACACCAAGAGAAACCTGCGTCAGACATGAAATATTTTTCCTTTCCGCTGAATTATGTCGACGTTTGTGTTGTCCACAGGAAACCAGTGTGAAAGGTGTGTTAGTGTGTGTAGCTACAACACATGCACATGCAGGTGTGTTAGTGTGTGTAGCTACAACACATGCACATGCAGGTGTGTTAGTGTGTGTAGCTACAACACATGCACATGCAGGTGTGTTAGTGTGTGTAGCTACAACACATGCACATGCAGGTGTGGAGCGCGCACACTGCAGTTACAAAACAGATCAGATCAGAAGAGAATTAAAAATGAAATTAGTTATGATGGTATAAAACCTGATTCTGTCCGGCTGATCTAAAAGTGGCACATCCGCCCGTGTTAAAAAAGATGAAGAATAAAATGTGATCGTGACCTTAAAGTCAAAAATCAGATTGTACACAACAATCAGAGAATCATGACACGTACAGATACACCAAGTGATGACACATGATGTTTGTTTATGTTTCCTGAGAAATAAGTGTGAAAATAGTGACGTCTTCAGTAGTTTGTGTGAAACGAGTCAGTAAACTAAATAAAAACACACAGGTGTTGTGTTAACCTGAGCTGTGTGTGTAGTAACTGTGACTGTAATGAACACACAGTGAATAAAGGAAAGTTTGAGTAAACCAGTAACTATCTTATTATAAAACTTTATCTCTTCACTTAACTACCATTAACTTTATTATTTTTGCTTCACACGTCTTCACTTGTGCGACTCTGTTTGATTTACGCGCTTTGTCTTTTCACTTTGTGTTTATTCTTTCATTATTTAACGATTGTGCGTTTTATTTTCCATGAAACACTTAGTTTGCTCTTTTTATTCTTAATGTGTAAATTAATAAACTGCAGAATAAGGTGGAGAAGGGTGAAGTAATGAACTGTGTGTTGTTGGGAGTATTATCACTATATCACTATATACTTTATTTATCACTTGTTAGTTTGTTGTTAGATGGAAATATTGTAGTAAAATTTCAGCGTTTTACTGTCGTCACCTGGTCTGTCTCAGATTATTTTGTTTTAAATAACGAGTTCAGTAATTTGTCAACTATTAGAAACCTATCTGCAGTTTAGTAGTTACTTTTTCCAATGAGAATTTTATTTTATTGAAATAACATTTTTAAATCTCCAAGCCCCAAACGTTGGGATAATTTGACCAATAGAGTTGTAAAGTAGTAGTAGTAGTACACAGTACATAGTACACAGTACACAGTACACAGTACAGAGTACACAGTGAGGGTTACTCTCCCTTTTTCTTTCTTTAAAAAACCCTGTAAATCAAATGTTTGTGCCTGAAGCTGCCAATATATTGATAATAATAATCCCAGTGATGAGAGACCAGAGACTGTCAAAGACTTTGGTTATTACAGTGTCCAAAGTGAGTAAAGTGACAATGTAGTAAAGTAAAATAAAGTAAAATCACTTCAAAAATGAGCTGCCGTGTAGTAAAATGATAACAGTCGTCTCTGGGTGAGTCAGGTCTGGTTCATAAAAACTTCTTCGGTGGGTTTCACTCTTAGTATTTGCTGCTGGGCCATCCATCCTGTTAAATACATAAAAGTACAACACATTTTAATACTTTAAAAAGGTGGTTCAACGTCTTATTCAGTTTTATCATGATGTTATAGCTCATGATTTGGTACAGCAACTTGTTGATACCTTTGGATACACAGATTGTGTTAATTTAACCATCAGACAACTCAGGGAGTGAAAAACATGAAGTAAAATCCACCAGACAAACCACAATAAGACATTAAGTTTACTCAAAGTTGAGTAATAACTTTAATTTATTTAAAGTATGTCTCCTCTGTATGTGTAACCAAACATACAAGTTATTCAACATGTTATGCCTAAAATAATCAAGTGTCAGTGGTACAAAATTAAAATTAAACTATCTGGAATGAAGTAATGATAGAAATAATGTTTTCTGTGTTAGAAAATCATTAACAACATATCTCCTTTCATCTTGTCAGTGTAATAATGTAAATAATAAAACAGTAGCCCCACAGAGATACGACTTAAACAAACAAAAATGTTACTTAACTCTTTAGGTTTTTTATTGTGTGTCCATGTTCAGACTCCCAGCATCTTATTTCATATGTTGCACTTCATCTCCTGTTTGTCCTGACCAGGATGGTAATAACTGTGTTTCTGTGCAAAGCTCCAGTCAACATGAACATGAAACACATGAAACACATGAAACACGAACATTTTCATGAATTTATTAAAAAAAAAAACCCAGACGACCCGGACAAGACGTGAAAAGTGGACACGTCCGGGCGAAAGAAGACGTTTGGACACGCTAACGTTAAGCTAGGTGCATGAAGCTGGAGAAAAATGTCTTAATGGTCCCAGTACAATGAAACCACGTTTTCCAGTCATACCCAAATTATGTAACTCCACGACTGTCGAGAAATAATAATCCCAAACCTCACATTGTTTACATAAAGATGTTACTGCAGGAAGTTAACAGTTAAGGTTAGCTAACCACATGTGGTCCAGGCTTATAGCATCACTAGCTAGCTTCACTATTTACCACATCTGCCAACCAGTTTCTTCATAAAGTATCAGAACCAGCAGAAACACTCGTCATCGATATTTTACAAAGTTTTACCCAAACAAAGACAAGATGGAGCTTCCTGTGACGGCTCATACGTTAACTTAAGGTTTGACTTAACGTCGTCAAGTCAACCCCATGTTAATTAACCAATCATGACGCAGCATTTGAGACCGATGTCGCTCTGCACCAATGAAGTGTTGACGTTGGGGTTGCATCATCTACAGATTTTCAAAGTTCTCACCTTTTTTGCACCAAACGCAGCTCGTTGATGTGTGAAGAAAACTCCAGTGAGTGGATGAAGCTAAACTTCTTCTAAAGAATAAGTTAATAATTGTCTTTATAAGTTCAGTTTATTTTAATTAGCTTTGTAAACATAAAGAATAAGTTTAATTAATAATTTTCTTTATAAGTTCAGTTTATTTTAGTTGTAGCTTTGTAAACATACATTTTAAATATTTCTTGAGTTTTCTAATGCCTCGTTTTTGTTTTTACTTGAGTTGACTGAAATTATTTTTTACACATTCATTATTTTGATATCATATTATTTAGTTTTAACTAACTATAATAACCAATAATAAAATGGTGAGAAAGATAAGTTAGTGATATGATGTGCCAGTAACAGTTTACGCATTTTAAAAATGTCAGTGTATCTACCAGCTTATAAATGTTACTGATCGTTTTCATCATGATTATTTTAATCTTCTTTTCAGGTTGTGTATAATAACCCTTTTCAGTCAGAATAAACTGCACGTCATATTTTGTGCACCACTATATGTAAACACCTAAATATATAAACTATCTGTACGTTTTCTTCTGTCATCCTGCAGCTTCGTTACAGATGGTGCTGAGTCTTTATTACACCACCCAGCAAAACACCACCCAAACTGACCATCGATGAGAAATTTGGGACCAATGTATTAGACAGTATATATATATATGTATGTGTGTATATAGTTTATATTGTCACCTGCAGTGACTGAATATAAGTACATTTACCCAAGTTCTGTACTTTACTTTAAGGTGTATATGAATACGGCCCTACATGAGTATACTGTAGTAATCCCCTCGCTCCTGTTCGCTATATACATCCATCCTTTTGACACTGAAGTACATTTACTGTAATATCAGATAAGACTTTTACTCAAGTACTATTCATAAGGTGAACTTTACCTTTTACCAAGATTTTAACACGTTTACTTTTATTCAAGTATGACTTTTAGGTATTTTATTTTTTTTAAAAACTGGTCAGCTGTTATGTCAACATTCCTGAATAATTTTATATATATAACAATTAAATTTGGTTTGAAATGACAGTTTGATAAGATCACATTTATATATAGGGTTAACAAAATATTAAGAACATGCCTGAGCATAACCTAGTAGAGTTTAACAGCAAATTACAGCGTCCAAAATAACCATTCAAGTAAATTATCACCTCTCTCAAACAGATTCAATAAAATATTAACATTTTAATCCACATGAAGGGAGGAGTTATAGACAGATTCCTCATTTACTGCATTAGTTTTACCCAGGTATGTCTAATAAAGTTGTATGTGAGTGTTAAATATTATAAATGTATTATTTTTCTCAGTTTTCAGCAGGAATCACAAGGACCGGAGGTAACAAATGTGCAAACTCTGTTTTAAAGCTTTAAATGGAAAGAAAAGAAAAGTTCATGTATCACAGTTACTGCAGCTCAGGCAACTATAAACTTCATTAGTCTAGTAATTAGTAATGTGTTGAGCAGAAGTATAAAATAAACATGTGGAGACTAGGACGCCATAAATGCACCAATATTACTTTTCAACAGTTGGTGTAATTTACTCACTGCTATAAGAAAACACATTTTCCAACATATTCTACATTGACATCACTAACGGTCTGAGTTTTTGGCAGCTAAACTTTGATATGAAACGTATTTTCTTGGTCTTAAAGGCGACATAGTCTGATGCTAATACAGTTTTATGGACTTGATAGACTGTAATAACTGTAATGTTCCATGTACATGTGTTAATATTGTCAGATTGTTGATTTTGAGACGTCCAGTGTCAAAGGTTTGGCATTTTGTTTGCTGTTTTGATAGTTATTTTCCTAACTATATTCACAAATGTGGAGTCAATGGTAGTGGTAGTAATATTTGTAAGTGACCAACAAACAGCTTTGTTCTGATATTGCACTTCCGTTGCATCTCTTCCTGGTTGTTTTGCGTCTCTTCTGGTTCTGTTGCGTCTCTTCCTGGTTCTGTTGCGTCTCTTCCTGGTTCCGTTGCGTCTCTTCCTCGTTCCGTGGTTCTGTTGCGTCTCTTCCTTGTTCCGTTGCGTCTCTTCCTGGTTCCATGGTTCTGTTGCGTCTCTTCCTGGTTCCGTTGCGTCTCTTCCTCGTTCCGTGGTTCTGTTGCGTCTCTTCCTTGTTCCGTTGCGTCTCTTCCTGGTTCCGTTGCATCTCTTCCTGGTTCTGTTGCGTCTCTTCCTTGTTCCGTTGCGTCTCTTCCTGGTTCCGTTGCGTCTCTTCCTTGTTCCGTTGCATCTCTTCCTTGTTCTGTTGCGTCTCTTCCTCGTTCCGTGGTTCTGTTGCGTCTCTTCCTTGTTCCGTTGCGTCTCTTCCTGGTTCCGTTGCGTCTCTTCCTTGTTCCGTTGCGTCTCTTCCTGGTTCCGTTGCGTCTCTTCCCGGTTCCGTTGCGTCTCTTCCTTGTTCCGTGGTTCTGTTGCGTCTCTTCCCGGTTCCGTTGCGTCTCTTCCTCGTTCGGTGGTTCCGTTGCATCTCTTCCTGGTTCCGTTGCTTCTCTTCCTGATTCTGTTGCATCTCTTCCTGGTTCCGTTGCGTCTCTTCCTGGTTCCGTGGTTCTGTTGCGTCTCTTCCTGGTTCCGTTGCGTCTCTTCCTTGTTCCGTTGCGTCTCTTCCTGGTTCCGTTGCGTCTCTTCCTTGTTCCGTTGCGTCTCTTCCCGGTTCCGTTGCGTCTCTTCCTGGTTCCGTTGCATCTCTTCCTGGTTCCGTTGCGTCTCTTCCTTGTTCCGTTGCGTCTCTTCCTGGTTCCGTTGCGTCTCTTCCTGGTTCCGTTGTGTCTCTTCCTGGTTCTGTTGCGGCCTCTATCAGGGCCGAGCGACGATGCTTCTAAACTTCTTCCAGCGGTGTGAAGTTTACTTCCTCATTACCGTCCGGTCAAAGAATCTTTGTCCTTGACTGAGCCAATCAGAGGTGTTTGTGATGTCCACCTGTCAGGACGTGACTGATGCTCTTACGCTCAGTTAATCTTTTACGCGGGTCGTCCGCTCGCTCCATCGCCGGCTTCACGTGGGAAAGTTTGGACCGAACGATTTGACCGATTCTAACGGCAGAGATCAGAGAGTCGCCGCTCTGAATATCAAAAGCAACAGCTGGGAGCAGAATGACAATGAGCGCAGTGTGTGTGTTTGTGTGCGTGTGTGTGTGTGTGTGTGTGTGTGTGTGTGTGTGTGTTTGTGTGCGTGTGTGTGTGTGTGTGTGTGTGCACTTCATCCTGTCGTCTGCCGCCGTTTCACAAAACACGTGTCGATACACACACTCTACATTGATCTCATTTGGGCCATTTATCAAGAACAAAAACACACACACACACAGACACACACACACACGTGTCATTGTGACTTCAGCCTGTCGGCATGGCAACCGCAATCATCCGGCGCGGGGCAACCCTCTTCTGATGTCACCGGGCGAGGAGATGTTGATTGGCTGGGGCGATGAACGGCTGCAGAGCTGAGCCGGATCGTAAGCCGACAATTACCTGGGGGGGGGGATGCAATCAGAGCGAAACACAAATCCGCTGCAGCTCCAACTCGTTCTCGGCCGAGCGAGTGAAAAGAGAAGCAGCGTGAGGCGTTCAGGTACCTGAGCAGGCACAGGTACCTGAACGCCTCACGACAGGAAGATAAATACGACAAACACAAAAACACAAAGAGATTAAACTCAGTGAGACAAGGTGCGTTTGATTTTATATTTCTGTGGAGGCGAAAACAACTTTTTTCTGACTGTTTATTTTGCGGAACTGATCGATATCGATCAATAATCCATTGAGCGATAAGTCGATCAGCAGACGTGGTTGGGGTTAGGGTTGTTTCAGGCGGACTCATGTGTCCCATGTCTCTGTGTCCCGTGTCTCTGTGTCCCAGTGCTCGTACGTCCCCCCCTGTGAGCGGGACAACCAGAAGAACCGGGACAGTGTCCTGTGGTGGGAGGATTATTTCACCAAGGAGGTCAACAGCCAATCATTCACCTGCTTCTTCAACCAGCAGAGGAGGTGAGACACACACACACACACACACACACACACACACACACACACACACACACACACACACACACACTTACAGACTACAAACAGGAAGTGCTGTGTAACTGACCCATGAGACAGTGAGACGTACGTTGTGCGTTTGTCGACTTTATTTACCTGTGACCTCGATGTTTTTATTTTTACCTGCGTCGCCCGGGAACAAACTGGAGCAGCCGAGTGTCGGGTTTGTTTCAGAACACGGTCCGAACCAGAACTTTGTGGTGCTGATTCAGCCCAAAGTTAAAGTTCCAGTGAATATAGAGTCAAACGGGGAAAACTCAGATTATTTATATATTTATAAACTTGCTGTTATCACGTTGTGGCTGGTTTAATCCCGCCGGACCGGACCAGAACCCGCGGTTCCCATTAGCGCTAATGTTTGGTGTCATTAGCTAATGTACAGGATCAGGTTCGCGGTCGTCTGGGCTTCCTGCTTCTCGTTGCTTGTACTTTGTCGTGTTTTGCAGATAGTTTGTGTTGTCATTTGTGCGTCGCCAGGCCCGACGACGTGCTGTGGCGTCGCTCCCACGACACCAGCGTCCTGCTGCACTGCGTCCTGTGGCCGATGGTGTCGCTGCTGCTGGGCACGCTCATCGTGCTCCTCACCGTGTGTGCCCGCTCCCTCGCCGTGCGGGCCGAGGCGCTCCAGAAGAGGAAGTGCTCTTACGAGGCGTGCCAGGACCTGTGCGCCGCGCCCGCCGATCGCCGCGGCGACCGGGCCGGGGACCCGCTCCCCACGAACTCTGACCCCCAGCTGCCGTCGCCGTCCAGGACCCTGCCGCTGTTCGCGGTGCCGGTGCGGCGCCGCGATCGAGAACATTAAGGCGGACGCCGGGTTCGCCGGCGTCTGGTGCGGTTCGAAAAGCAGTCGGAGGCGAGTACGACCCGCAGACTTCAGCACGGACGCTGCAGAGAAACATCAGAACCGGGAACCGGATCGGCGAGGACCGCTACGAACTGTTACCGAACGGCACCGGCGCCGCGAGAGACGACGTGCCGAGTCAAGCCGGGGACTCACCTCTCGACCGCCGTCACACCTGAACCCTCGACTTTCCCCGCGAGTCCCAGCAGCCATAACTGTGTCCAGAACCAGAACCAGAATCAGAACCGGGTCGGGTCGGCCTCTGGTCCTGCCTTTCGTCACCCAGGGTTCTGCTCGCTGACTCCACTGTAGCACCTTCATGGTTTGGTCCGGTTTTGACGACCCGTCCGCCGATGTTCTCGTGTGAAGTTCTCCGTCTTTCCGACCTTCAGGTTCTGACGCCGCGTCAGATTGACCCCGCCCCCCCCCGCAGGACACGCCCATTAGCATAGATGCTAACGTGGTTAAACCAGAGGGATGTAGATTCTCAGGCTGATCAGACAAACTTTTCTTCTTCTCTCCTGTTTTTTTTGTCTCGCGTTTACAGTTACCGCCGCCGTTAGCGACCACCGCCGTTAGCTGTAGCCGAGTCGGCCCCCTGTAGTACACTGTAGTACTCGAGCAAGTACTCCGGTACAGTACTAAAGAGGCAGTAAAACATAAACAAGATGATGAAATCAATAATTGGACATTTGAATAATTAAACTTCATTGATGTCAGATGAGCCGTGACTCAGCACATTAGCGGTTCCCGTCGCTCGTCCAAGCCGCTTCCTCGCTAATGATGCGGGGCGTTGGCGAGCCGCCGCAGACGGACGGCGGCCGCCCTGACATCAGAGAAATCCTTTCATCCATTTGACGCTTTAATGGATGAAAGGAGTCGGGCTCACGTCGTGAATTTATGGCTTCCGTCCGTCCGTCGGGCGCTAACGCGGCACCGCGGCGCCTCGGGGCCTCGGGGCCTCGCCGGCGTCACCTCCGGCGGTAATGAGGACAAAATCTAGAGCGTGTGAATAAAAGTAGGGTGGATCTGTAAATCCCCGCGGTGCCGACGGATCTCTGCAGGACTCCGTCCCGCCAAGAGAAGAGAAAGAGGAAAGCGAGGGCGCGAACTGCGAACGCGAGACGCTCCTCGTTTCTAATCACAGCGTCTTGTCTCATCGATTTTCCCGCAGATCGAAGCGAAACATGGAGGGAAGCAGGAATCTGCGTTTCCCGCCCTTTTTTCTGTTAAACTCAGACTTCAGGTGCCGACGAGCTCGAGGTTCGGGTGCCGGGCGCCGCTCCCTTCGGTCCACATGTAGCTCGACCGTAGCACCTGCGTGTTTTCACCAGCTGTCGTCCTCACGTCTGATCCGAAGCCATAACTGTGAACTGCAGTAGCTTTGAGTACTTTGCTTCCTACTGCAGTATAAACGTGTCATTGTTACTGCGCAGACGTATTTGTTGAGCAGATTTGACGCCTGATGTGGAACTTAAACCATTACTCTCTTGTGATACACTTTAGTTGTTTGTGTGTGTTTTTTTTTTGTCGATCGTACCTTGTGTACTTGTACTTGCCGTGTCGTCTTCCGTCTCTCCTGAACCTCCGTGTACCATGTGACCCAGGTAGCCGCTTCGCCCGTTCTTTAACGATGATAGTGCCTGATAGAGATCTTTAAATAAAAACACTTTTTGTCTTCAGAGTCGACGTCCACTTCCTGCCGCAGCCCCGCCCCCGTCCACATGGTGTATTATGTGTATTTTTACTGCAGTACTATGGCTGTGGTATTACTGCAGTATTTCTCTGCCACAGAGCGTTAGTGCGATGATAATAATAATGTGATTACAGACTGTGTGTCCTTCCTCTCGTCCTCATTTCCAGTTTTTCCATTCAGAAATCTCATCAAAGTGAAGAGAGCTGAAGGATCCGGGGACACACACACAAACACACACACGCACACGCACGCACACACACACGCACGCACACACACACACACACACACACACACACACACACACACACACACACACACACACACACACACACACACACACACACACACACACACACACACACACACACACACACACACACACACACACACACACACACACACACACACACACACACACACACACACACACACACACACACACACACACACACACACACACACACACACACACACACACACACACACACACACACACACACACACACACACACACACACACACACACACACACACACACACACGCACACACACACACACACACACACACACACACACACACACACACACACACACAGGCTGAGCTGGTCTGGATTCGTCACACACACACTGAACATATAAAATAAAAAAGTATTTTCCATCACGACGTGTTAAAAATAAAAAATGTTGATTACTACTATAAACGTCACAGTTATGATCCGTGTCGTGTTGGTTTGTGTGTGTTTGTTTTCCACTTGTTCCAGGTGGTTCTGCTGTTGTTCTCCTTTGTGAGGTATGACGCCCCCTGGTGTTCGTCCTTCTGGTTGATCACCTGGTTAATCACCTGGTTACTCACCTGGTTAATCACCTGGTTCATCACCTGGTTGATCACCTGGTTCATCACCTGGTTCATCACCTGGTTCATCACCTGGTGAACTCCCTGCACCTGTGTCTCGTCTGCTCGTCACCTCCCTGTCTATTTAAACCTCTGTCTTCCAGGTGTCCTGGTTTGATCTTTCTGCGCTCAGAGTCCTGTACGCCGGTCTGATCTGGTCTCTGAAGACCAGACCCCCGTCTCTCGCCTTAGTCCTGTTTGGTTTCCTGGTTCTGACCTCACCTGTCGGACCACGACTCAGCGTTTTGCTGCCCTGGTGTTCCGACATCTGTTGTTCAGAATGAAGGTCGTTGCTGCTCTGTGATTGGTTCCTGTACCGAGCGTTACAGGTGGCGCCTGGTTCTGTCTGAACTTCTAACTTCCCCATAAATCTCTGCCAGGACGCAGACGTGAGGACGAGCTGGACTTCGGGTCCTGAGGGGATCCGGATCCGCTCGGCCTCTGATGGTTCTGGATCTGGGTGACCCAGTTCTGCTCCGGCTTCCCTGTGCCCCAGATCAATATGCAAATCAGAAGTTTGAAACTGGAGCTTTTTTACTTTTAGTCAGAGCGGTCAAAATGTGATCAGCTCACTGAAGTCAATTCAAAACCGATCGCTATCTCCTTTTATAAATGGATCAATAAAACACCTCGTGTTAATCAATAATTAAAGTCGAACACAGAGGAGGGAAAACCAAATATTTAATTCTGTCTGAGTTTCACATGAGTTTTCAATGTTTTTCTAATAAAAAGAATAAAAATGGAACATTTAAAAAAAAAACAAAGGGAATATTTTCATCCATGAGTTTAAAACTGACCTGGGCTCAGTTCTTAGTGTTTTCACTGGGGGGGCTCCTGTGTACTCACGTTGTACTTTCTCTAAGTATTTAAAAAGCAGTACTTACAGTTGGCCTGAATACAGCGGATACAATTACTGCAGCTACTGAAAATATGAGGAACCTAAATATTCTCCAGCATTAACACAGTATATATATTCATTATTACACAGAGTATTACATCAGTATTTACATACAGCAGTACGTGTTTTAAATAAACAGCTTATGAGGAGCGGTGAGTGAGGACGTAGTATATATATATATATATATATATAAAAATATATGGCTCTTTCCTTCCCCGCGATCAGTCGCTTTACAGTGACGACGGCCGGTGAGCTAACGTGCTAATGCTAACTGTAACACCTGAGATCGACCCGTGTCTGGTTCTGACCCGTCACCACCTCTTTCTTTTTTTTTTTTTTTTTTTTACCTGAAACAAGTTACACATGAATTAAAATCACAAATTATCTTCATAGAAGCGGGTCAGAACCGGACCCCTCCGGCCTCCAGCGCCTCGCTCACCGGCACAAAGTTTTCAGAAGAAATAAACGAGTTCGTCCCAGCAGAGAGATCCGGCCCGGTTTAAAGGTCCGGCGGTTCTGCTGAGGTTCTGTTACTGCAGCGATGCACCAGAACCGCTCATCGCCCGCGTTCTTCCCGGGTTCTGTCGCGTTTAACGGCCGGTGTACATGAAATCTGAGGAGACACAAGATCCGGATGAGTGTGTGTGTGTGTGTGTGTGTGTGTGTGTGTGTGTGTGTGTGTGTGTCTCACCACGGCAGTACTCGGGGTTGAAGTTTTCGTAGATGGGGTAGAGCGGGTTCTCCTGCTCGCTGCGATGCTTCCGGGCCCTCAGGACGTCCCGCACGCACTGGTGCAGGAAGGCGTACTGACACTGCAACACACAGGAAGTTAACACACACACACACACACACACACACACACACACACACGTCACGTCCGCCTGCCTGTACCTCGGTCTGGACCATGTGCTGGCGGTGCAGGCGCAGGTCGAACACGCAGCCGTACAGGTCGACGGTTCCTTTAGAGTCCAGCTGCTGCAGGACCCGGTCCAGGGCGATGAAGGTCCCGGTCCGGCCGACGCCGGCGCTGAACCCAAACAGAGCCGAGCGTGAGACGACGGAGGGGGGGGGGGGGACCTCGCGGCGGCGCGACCCGGATCGGAACGCACCTGCAGTGCACCACCGTGGCGCCGGTGCTGGGGGACCGGTCCACGTAGTCGCGGACGGTCCGGACGAACTGGATCAGGGACTGCGAGCTCTCCGGGACGCCGTGGTCGGGCCACACGGTGTAGTGGAAGTGACGCAGCACGCGGGGGTAACTGCGCCCGCTCTCCTGAACACACACACACACACACACACACACACGGCGTCCATTATCAGCGAGCGTCCGCCGATCGAGCGGGAATCGGAGCGGGAGGCGGCGCCGGTACCGAGGTGATCCGGAACTCTCTGATGGTCCACTCCGGCAGGACGGACTCGGACAGGACCTGCAGGACCAGGTCCCCGTAGTACAGAGGTTCTGCGTCCGCGGGCCAGTACTGGTCGCACTTCACCTGGAAGGCGGGACGCCCGCGGGGGTCGATCAGGCGCCGGTCGTGGCAGATTATCGGCGGCGGCGGGAGGAAGGCGCTCGGCGACTCACCCGCCCTTTCTCCACGCACTGCGTCACCATGACGACGTTGTGGACGCCGTGTTCCCACACCATCCGCCAGAAGTCGTCTTTGGTGCCGGGCAGCGGGCCCTGGGTGGCGATGTACTCCCTGCGGTAGTTGTGGCCCTGCACAAACACACACACACAGCAGAGAGAGTTCAGGCGTGTCGTGTTACATACGTGTCATGGCGTGGCGTGTTGTGGCGTGTTGTGGCGTGTCATGGCGTGTGCGTACCGGCACGTAGCTGGCGTTGATGTAGTCGGAGCAGGGGTCGTCCTCCAGGTACGACAGCTTCGCTCTGGTGGAATCATCTGGAGAACGTCAGAAAATCTGATGAGTGTGTGAAAGCTTTTTGTTTTACACACACACACACACACACACACACACACACACACACACACACACACACACACACACTCACACGGCAGGATGTTGTTGTAGCGGTTCTTCCCTCGGTTTTCCGGCAGCCGGGCCACGTCCATGGTCTGGTTCCGGCCCACGTCCTTCAGATCCTGCAAACACACACACACGTGTTGAATCGAACGATCCGGACCCAGGTTCTGATCGGGGAATGGGCCCGGGACCCGAGACCCGGGACCCGAGACCTGACGGTTCCGTGTGAAAAGTGCAGCTTTACCTCAAACTCCTCCGACAGCAGGAAGTTGGAGTCGGACTGAAGTTTGTTCAGATGAGACTCGAAGTGACAGGCTTTGATTGGACTGGACAGACATGACATCATCATCATCATCATCGTCATCATCATCATCGTCATCACCATCATCATCATCATCACCATCATCATCATCATCATCATCATCATCATCATGAAGAAACTCACCTGGTGACGCGTCGATTGCTGCAACAAAACAAAGACACAACAGTTTATTTACTATATCATCATTGTTGTTGTTGTTACAGCTGCTCTCACACTGAATATTAATGAGCTGTGTGTGTGTGTGTGTGTGTGTGTGTGTACACAAACACACAGTGTGTAATTAACAGATCCGCTGGACTGTGGTGTGGGAATGGCAGAGATTGAACGCCTTAATAGAAACTAATGCCTCACACACACACACACACACACACACACACACACACACACACACACACACACACACACACACACACACACACACACACACACACACACACACACACACACACAGACAGACACACACACTTACCTCCTAACACCCATGTATACACCTGAAGATGGAACCTCTTTCCACATACTCATCCTCACCACTGGGTTCTCCTGCACAGCCCTGCACACACACACACACACACACACACACACACACACACACACACACACACACACACACACACACACACACACACACACACACACACACACACACACACACACACACACAAGGATAATGAACACAATGATGAAACTCCAGTGTTGAACAGAACAAACTGTTTTACTCCTCCTGGTGGTGTGAACAGGAACTACAGCAATGAAACTGCTTCAATTAATCAATAATCAATGATTTCTCCAGCTCCACCAATGAGTGTGTGTGTGTGTGTGTGTGTGTGTGTGTGTGTGTGTGTGTGTACTCACACTTTGCGTAGCCGCTGTCTGTAGACCAGCAGCGACACGACAGCGACCGTGACGCCGATCAGAAACATCCCGGCGCTCAAACCCTCCACGACGCCACCTAGAGGCTCTGATGCACAACAACACACACACACACACACACACACACACACCCTTAACATGCCTCCTTGTTTCCTTCCTTAGGTAGGGAGGGAAATAGGAGAGATGTGAGGAAATGTTGCACGGAGAGAGGAATCAAGGAAACAAGAGTTTTAATGCTGCACGCTGTGTGTGTGTGTGTGTGTGTGTGTGTGTGTGTGTCTGTCTGTGTGTCTCTGTGTGTGTGTGTGTGTGTGTGTCTCACCTGCGTGTGTCCTGAGCGGCATGGACAGGTACGTGTCGCTGAAGAGCGGCTGAGGAACCTCGCTCTGGTTTTCATCGAACAGTCTGGTGAAGGCTCGGACGCTGAGCCTGAACACACACACGCGCACACACACACACACACACACACACACACACACACACACACACACACACACACACACACACACACGGCTGTGAGACCCGCCTCACTCCTCCGCGGGACCCGTGCGCCTGTCGTCCCGTACCTGTAGGACGTCTTGGCTTTGAGCGGCCCGTCGCAGAAGTAGCGGTAGCGGTCGCAGGCTCCGCCCAGCCGGTCCCCGCCCGCCCCCAGGTTCACCTCCACCACCTCCCGGGCCGACGCCTCGCCGTCCCGCAGGCAGTGGCTGGGGAAGTACTCCGTCTGATAGGCCCTGACGGAGGAGTTGGCGATGTAGTCTCGGTAGGAGGGCAGCGGGTGGCGCCGCTCGGGCCGCAGCGGATCGGTGGCTGTCGGGACAACAGAACCAGAAACGGGATCCGGTGAAAACCTGAAACGGGCGAAAACGGGCTCCAGGCGAAAAAAAAACCCCGCCGCGTTCGTACCGTCGGACTCGGCCACGATCACGGCGAAGTATCGCACGGCGCCGTTGGCGTCGCTGAACCAGGAGCAGTTGAAGCGGAACAAGATGGAGGACGACGTGACCTTGGACGACCTCTCGTTGACGCGAGCGCTGGGGGGCGGGGCCGGAGGGCCTGCGGGGGCAACGAAACGAACGAACCTGACGTTTTGCGTCTTTGTCGATAAAGTTTTGAAGAACCTGGAGGACTGCGTGCGATCCACTCACGGTCGATCATGGTGACCGTGGCGTGCGTCGCCGGCGGACTCGTGTGCCCGGCCGACGACACCCTGACCGTCACCGCGTACTTCCTGTACGCGTCCAGGCGGTCCAGCGTCACCGCAGTGACGCCGCCGGCCAGCCGCAGCGCCGAGATCAGCTCGCCGTCGTCGTGGCGACGGCACTCGACCTCGTAGGAGTCGAAGTCGGAGACGGGCGGCGACCAGGAGCAGGAGAGGGAGGAGGAGGAGACGGGGAAGCAGTGGACGGACTTCAGAGGAGACGGGCCTGCGAGGGAGGAGGAGGCGAGGAGGCGAGGAGACGAGGAAGAGTCAGCGTGTTGTTCTTGTGTGAAGAGACTCAATAAAGTTTTTACAAAACCTCCTGCCCTTTGTATTTGTATTTGTGTGGTTTGTTGGTCCTGAGCCACAAACAGGAAGTGATGTCATGCTGCCATCTTGTGGCGGAAATGAAAAGTGCACAAACGTCTCACGCACTCGTCCTGACGGCCCTCTGGATTGGCTGGCTCCTGGCCGCGGGCCCGCCCCCGGCCCCGCCCCCGCTGACGGTCGTCACGGTGAAGTTGTACTGTCGCCCCGGAAACATTCCGCCCACGACGCGGCCGCTCAGGTGAGTCTGCGTCACGGTCAGGTGATCGGGCGGCGTCCACTGGAGGCCGAAGCCGTCGTAGTCCCCGGAGGCGGGACCGGACCACGACAGCTCTATCGTGTCATTGGTCGGGCCCTGTCTGACGGACAGGTGGGTGGGCGGCTCTGGAGCTGGAGGGAGGAAAAACAGAAATATTGACGGCTCAATGCTAATGCTAACGTGCTAACAGACCTGCTTCGGCTCGACCTACAGGTGCGTCCGAGCGCTGAGATCTGATTGGTCAGCTCCCCGCTGTGCGTGACGACCTCGGCGCGGTACAGCCTACCGGGGGTCAGCCCCGGGAACACGTGACTCCTCTGCTCCGCCCCCAGCGTCTGATCCCCCAGAGTGGCTCCAGAACCGTCGTACAGAACCACCTGACATCGCCGGGAACAAAAACGTTAGCCGCCGAGCTAACGTCCGATCGGGACACGTTCGAAACGGCAAACATAAAAACCCAACAGAACCCAACAGAACCCAACAGAACCCAACAGAACCTGGTAGCTGCTCCAGCTTCCCTCGGCGTGAGTCCAGCTGACCGTCAGTCCGTCCGTCTGTCCAGAACTCCGGACCTCGAGAGACGACACCGGAGACGGGACTGTGGAACAGAACCGAAGGAAAAGATGAAGACGAAGTGAACGTTATCACCCGCACGGACGACGTCGGGTCCAGACTGACCGGTTCTGGCGAGCACGGACGACTCGCTGCTCATGTCCCGGCTCCAGCTCACCACCTGCAGTCGGTACAGACTTCCCGCCCTCAGGCCCGTGAACGTGCAGCCGTCGGCGGCCGGGCCGACCTTCCGCAGGTCCACCGGCCGGCCCGCGGCCTGAGGACGACAGAACACGGTTCACCCGGTACCAGAACCCACCGAGAGAGCCGGGGGACCGGCGCCAGCTTGACGGCAAACCCACCTGCCGATGCTCCTTCCCGCTCCCGGCGGCGTTCGGCCCGTGATTGGCCGTCGCCTCGGCGACGCTGTAGAGGGACAGGTGGTAGATTTCGACGTGGCCGTCCGAGGGACGCCAGGAGAAGGAGAGGGTGGAGGTGTTGGCCCACGACACCGTCAGATTGGTGACCGCGGCCGGACCTGGGTCGGGACGGAGACGGGCCGTCAGCTGGAGCAAAGATCCGGGTCGGGACCCGGAACCCGAATCACACGTAGAAGGACTCACGCGTCTGTCCCTCCGCCGTGGCCTCCGGAGACGGGACGCCGCCGCTCAGCGTCACCACCCTCACGCGGTACCGCCGGCCCGACGTCAGCCCCTCCAGCCGCTCGCCGCGACTCGCCGCCGGCACCGAGCGGTTGGACACGAGGACGCCGGCCTCGTCCAGCAGCTGCAGGTCGTAGCCGTCGTAGACGCCCGGCGGCCGCTCCCAGCTGACGGAGAGGCTGTGGGTGGTGTGGTCGTTGTCGGCCTGCAGCGCCGTGACGCTGGCCGGGGCTGGGGGGGTTATTGATCATCATCATTAATCAACCAATTAATCGATCATCATCGACACACGAATCTGGATCCGCACGCTCCACCCTACCTGTGCGGCCGGCGGCGCTGTTGGTGTTGCTCAGCTTCCCGCTCAGTGATTGGATGGTGACCGCGTAGGCGTGGCCCGGGATCAGATCCAGGAAGTCCAGGGAGGAGACGTGTTTGGGGACGGGGCGGGTCTCCACGACGACGGCGTCCTGCGGACAGGGGACGGAGAAGAAGACGGAGTAGGAGCGAGAGGACTTGAGCCGAGCGAGCAGGTCAGGTGACGTGCAGGCGGACTGACCGGGGTGGACAGGGACACCACGTACAAGTCCAGGTCTCCGTCCCCGGGGGTCCAGGACACCAGGAGCCCGTCGGGCCGGGGCACCACGCGGAGGTTCCGCACCGGATCGGGAACTGGAGAGGAGACTCGTCAGAAACGGCTCTGACGGGACGGGACCGGGGGGGCGCGTTCGATTCGTCCTACCTGTGCGCCCCTCGATGAACTGGGCCCTCTGGTTCGGCCCGCTGAACGTGGACACCACGATCTTGTAGAGGCGTCCGGGCGTGAGGGAGGCGAGGCGGTGGCGCCGCACCTCGCTGCCCAGCGCCGCCGGAGGGAAGACGCGCGTGTCGTTGAAGAGCAGCGTGACCTGCGGACAGGAAGCGCTTCAGTTTTCACGCTCAAACGCGACTGCGAGGAAAACGCGCCTTCGCTCCGTCGCACCTCGTAATGGTCCACGTCCCCGGGGGCGGGGCTCCAGGTGACCGTGAGGTCACCTGTCCCGGCGTCGCCTAGCGACAGATTCCCCACCGCCGCTGGAACTGAGGAGAAAAACGAGGCGTAAACAACAACAAACGACGACAAACGCGCGTCGGGTATTTGCGTCCCCGCTCCGCGACTCACAGGTGCGTCCGTCGGTGGAGACGCTGCTGACGTAGCCGCCGCTCCACGTTTCCACGGTGACGGTGTACAGCCGCCCGGGGGTCAGCGACAGGAAGACGCACTCGTTGTGTCCGGCCGAGACGCTCTTGTTCTGCAGGACGCTGTGGTTGTAGCGGATCAGAACCACGTACCGGTCCAGGTCTCCCGCCGCGTGACGCCAGTACACCTGCGTACACAGCACAGGGGCGCTAATACTGCAGTACTGCTGAGAGTACACACGAGTACTACTGCACTAACACCAGGAGTTTGCACACACCCTGAGGAAGTCGTCTCGTGCGGAGTGAACCGCGGTCGGGTTCTGGACGGTGGCTGGTTCTGCAACGGGAACAAAAACGCAGCGTCGGACATTTTGTATTTCGCCAAAAATCGGCGCGAACTCGACGAAACGTTTTCCCGCCTCACGTGTTCGCGCCGGCACGGCGGTGGCGTTCTCCAGGCCGCCGCTCCTCGTCACCACGACGACCGAGTACAGCCGCCCGGGCACCAGCGAGCCGAAGGAGCACTCGGGCGGCGAGGAGCGCGACACGGGGAGCGCGCGGACGGTGCGGCCCCCGTCCTGCAGGCGCACCAGGTAGCTGTCCGCCACGCCCGCCGCCGCGCGCCACGACACGTGCAGCGAGTCCGACCGGCCGCCGTTGGCGACGGTCACCTCGGAGACGGACGCCGGGGCTGATGGGAGAAGATGACGGCGGTTACGATTTTTTTCACCAAAACATGAGTTGTAAATAATTACATATAATAAACAAATAAATAAAATAATTACAATAAAAATAAATAAATACATCATCATCATTACATTATTAATACTAATACTACTACTACTAATAATAATAATTTAAACATTCATTTTAGTTTATTTTATTCAGATGTTTCATGTTGAGTTCAGACGTGAAAGTTCACAGCGAGCAGGTCGGGGGCGGGGCTTGTTTTTGTTTTTGCCAACCTGAGCGCAGAAGTTAGTGTGTGCACACACACACACACACACACACACACACACACACACACACACACACACACACACACACACCTTCCTGCTCAGAGCACCTATTGTGAACATAACATCCCAGTTATTTTCAGGACAGACTGAGAGAGAGTGTGTTTGAGTGTGTGTGTGTGTGTGTGTGTGTGTGTGTGTGTGCAGGAAGCCTTTGAGCAGGGCGTCTCTCTGTGTGTGAGTGTGTGTGTGTGTGTGTGGAACATTCCTGAACCTTCGTTCTGGTATTTGAACCATTGTTCTAAAAACTGTCTGATGTTATCGCACACACACATACACACACTCTCACACACACACACACACACACACTCACACTCACACACACACACACACACTCTTTAAATGTCAGGTTGAGATAATACAGCATTGATTTTTAATAATAATGTGAACGGTTATCTGTTGGCTGATTGTTTCCATCAGCACGTCGTCGCTGACGTCTCCTGGACTTCATCTGCTTCATTACAGCTGATTCTGTCACACACACACTGTTTACTGTGTGTGTGTGTGTGTGTGTGTGTGTGTTTGATCGGGGGGGGGGTCACTGAGTTTTTCCTGAATATGTTTGAGGGGAAACAAAACAAATCCAGCACGGGGATATTGTCTCTACACAATAATCACAGCCTTATATAAGCAGCACTGTGTGTGTGTGTGTGTGTGTGTGTGTGTGTGTGTGTGCGCGCCCTCTGAAAACAATACAAGCGGTTCTGCTCAGTCTATATGTTGTGTCTATATAACAAATATCAACTCAATGATTAATTCAGGAAAACTAATATGAGGCGATGACGCGGCAGAACGAAAGGTGAAAGGTCACCTGTGCGTCCCTCCGGGCCGGTGCTCTTGGACCGCAGCCCCCCGCTGACGGCGGCGGCCTGCAGCCTGTAGAGGGCGCCGGGCGTCAGGCCCGACATCAGCAGAGAGGTCGACCCGACGGGAACGCTGAAGTTCTGGACCGCGACGCTGCGGAGGACAACGAGCTAACGGTTACCATCCACTCCCAGTGTTTGTGCTAAGCTACGCTAAACGCAGCAGGGAAGCGACGGCCGTCTCCTTATTGGACGACGGGAGATGGAGACGCACCCGTCTCGCAGCAGCGTCAGCGCGTACGAGTCCACGTCCCCCGGCGGTTTTTCCCATGATGCCTGGAGACCGTCGACTCCCGCGCTCCTCAGGGTGATGGCGCGCAACGCCATGGGAACTGAGACACACACAGTTAATACACACACACACACACACACGGTGAACACACAGACACACACACACCTGTCCTCCCCTCCACAGACACCGAGGTGTTCAGGTTCCCGCTCCTGGTTGCCACGGTGATGGCGTACAGCCGCCCGGGAGTCAGCACGTTGAACGTGCACTCCCTCATGTTAGGCTCCACCTCCCTGGTGTCCACGATGACGTCATCTACGACACACAGGAAGCGGCGGTTACGACCCCGACGCCGCGGCGCTCTCCGATTCGCTCCGTCGACCTGACACGTACCGTGACGGAGGGCGAGGAAGTAGCCGTCACGTGACCCGAGGGGGGCGTGGCCCCACATGGCGCTGAGCGACGTCTCGTCGGCGTGGCGGATGTGGAGGTCGAGCACCGGAGCGGGAGCTGCGGAGACGAGCGGCGTTCATCTCATCGCTCTGCGTGCGTCACACGTTGCGTCGTGTTACACCTGTGCGAGCGGGCGGCGGCGCTCACCTGTGCGCCCGTCGCGGTCGCTCTCGGCCGTCAGCCCCCCCGCCTCCACCCGCAGCACCGCCCTGTACGCCCGCCCGGGCGTCAGACCCGTCCCGGGGAACGTGAAGCTCCTCGCCTCGCGGTCCGGGGCGCCGGCGGCTACCTGCCGGCTCCCGTCGAGCAGGAGCAGCGTGTAGCCCTCCCATCGGCCCGGGGGGGGAGTCCAGGAGAGGAGGAGGCCCCCGGGGGAGGAGGGGGAGGGAGAGAGGGAGAGGAGGGACGCCGCCGCCGGAGCTGGAGACGGGGGGGAGGAGGAGGTGGCATGAAGAAAAGAGGAGAGGAGGAAAGCAGCTGAAGGAGCAGAGTCTCACCTGTGCGGGCGCTGGTTTCTGATTGGCTCCTCAGCTCGCCGCTCCGGGTCGTCACCGCCACCTGATAGGTCGAGCCGGGGGTCAGCCGCTCGATGGCGACCTCCGTGGCGTTCGGAGGGAGCGTGGCCTCCCAGCGGACCGCGCCATCGGCCGAGACGGCCACGGCGATCGCGTCCAGGTCGCCTCTGGGTCGTTGCCACGACAACAGCAGGCTGGTGGCATTACCGGCGGCAACGGTGACGTTGGCGACAGGATCAGGAGCTGCAGGGAGAAAGAGACTCAGATATTAACTGTCTATTTCTCCCCCCTCTCTCTCTCTCTCCTCCCTCCCTCCTCCCCCCCCCCTTCCCCCTGTCCCCCTCCCTCCCCCTCCCTCTGGGCCTCGATCGTCCTGCTGCTCTGCAGACCTCCGGCCTCCGTCGTCACGGTGACGTTGTAGCGGCGTCCCGGCGTCAGGTCGACGAGCGTGTGCTGCGTCGTCGTGCTCTCCAGCGTCTCGTTCTGCAGCACACCTGATGAGAGGGACGGGGGGGGGGGTTGAACAAAGAGGTCACGTGACCCTGCAGCCACGAGCTGATTGGACGGAACCCACCTGAGCTCTCCGCGCCCTGAGGCGAAGGTTCCCACAGCTGCAGCCTGAAGCGCTGCGTCCTGCCGGGCCCGGCCTGCCAGGACAGACCCAGGCTGCAGCAGGTCCTGGAGGTCACGGACAGGCCGCTGACCGGCGCCGGTTCTGACACACACACACACACACACACACACACACACACACCGTCAGAACACAGAATCCATGACACCTTTAGCTTTAGCTTAGCACAAAGTGTTTCCACTGCATTTCAGTGGGACTGTCCCTTTAAAGTGATTGATGTGTCCTGTTGAGGACCCCCCCATCTCACCCCCGCCCCCCCCGCCCCCCTCACCCCTCCTCACCCCTCTTCACCCCCCCTCATCCCCCCTCAACTAACTGGGTCAAGTATTTGTGTCGCCACCGGTGCTTGAACACTGAGGAGGTCGCACAATATTATCAGGCTGCGACATCTCGACACATCAGCCCCGAGAGACACACAAACAAACCAGACCCCCCCGACACACACACACACACACACACACACACACACGGGGGCTAAAACCTGCAGCTTTAATGAACCAGCGAAGAGTTGAAGGTAAAAATAAACCAGTTGTGTGAAGGTCAGTGAACGCAACGCTCAGCGTGTCGCCAAAGATAAGAACGTTCTGCTGAGAAGGTTTCTGTGGACCGGGCCCAGCAACGCCCCGTTTCCTCTGAATGCAACACACACACACACACACACACACACACACACACACACACACACACACACACACACACACACACACACACACCCTCACGCCCTTTTCCCACAGAACAAAGAAACAATGGAGGCAGGAAATGGCTGAACCCTGAGCTCTGCCCGCGATGGAAACACACACTGAGGGTCCAACTTCTGTTCTGGAGGCCCGCCAGAGTGGACGCACAACTCACACACACACACACACACACACACACACACTCACACTCACACTCACTTACATGTACTTTTACTGCTCTATCACTCTCTCAGCAGGGCAGTGGTTCCTGTAGCTAATCACAGAGCTGCAGAGAGGGGAAGCACACACACACACACACACACACACACACACACACACACACACGCACACACACACACACACACACACACACACACACACGCACACACACAGACTCGACACAACATGGGGGTCGTGTCAAGTTCTTCCACTTCAAACGAGATGGAAACAATAGAACAACAGAATATTTGGACCAATCAGGGAGCGGCGTGCCGCGGCGCAGGTGACCCGAACCCGAGCCCGTACGGAGGCGCCAAAACTGAACCTAAACAACATCTAGTTCTTTGAGCCGGGTCAGAACCGCAGCACCTGACGGTTCCATCTCAGCTCAAGGTCCACTTACTTTGTTCTGGAGCTTTCAGCCCAGCACAGGTGAAAGCTCCAGAACAAACCAGGAAGTGGACCTGGAGCGGAGGCGGTCCGGTCCGCTGCGGTCGGGTTCTGGACTCACGGGTGTGCAGGGTCAGGTTGGCCGTGTTCTGGTCCGTCTGGGACCGGACCTGCAGCTCGTAGGCGGAGCCCGGCTCCAGCTGGTCCAGCACGCAGGTGAAAACGTCCTCCACCACCTTTTTCCCATCATCCTCTGCTCCCAGCTGGTTGGTTCCCAGGTAGTTTTCCCCCCTCTCCTCCTCCTCCTCCTCCTCCTCCTCCTCCTCCTCTCTGCCTCCGATCTCGTTCGTCAGCAGCTCCTCGCCTCCTCTTCGTCTCCTGCTACATTCGGCGGCGTCCGTCCTGGCGTCGGGCGACGTCAGGTTGAAGGAGCAGTCGCGGCCGGGCGTCTTCACAGTCAGCGACACGGCGTCCGGACCGGACACCGGGTCCGAAACGGAGATGCTACATGGGCCGGACCGGTCGTCTGCGGGGGCGGCGCCGCTCAGGTTCTGATGGAGACACGACACCGACGTCATTGGAACAGTGACAGGTTCTGACCCGAACCAGGAGGGGGGGCGGTGACGCTGCAGGAGCTTTGATTGACAGCTGGACAGCAGTCAATAAACAGCACACACTGTGTGTGTGTGTGTGTGTGTGTGTGTGTGTCTGCGCGCCTCGTCTCGGTTCCAGACTCTGGGTGGAGCAGAACTTTGATCCCATTGTTCTGAAAACCTCTGCGGAGACTTCAGAACCACTAACAATACACACAACTGAACACACACAGCGCCTCGTGTTTCTCACACACAAGTGTGAAAACACCTGGAGTCACCTGCTGTGCGTGTGAAGACACACACACACACACACACTGTTGAGCAGCTCTCTGACCTCTGACCTCGTATCAAACCGTTTGTCATGATAATGAAGCTGGTGGAGTTCAGCCACGACAAAGCTGCAGAGACACAGATGCACAAACCGGGAGGAGACGCAGCCAGAAACGAGCTGCATCTGCATTTTACACATTTAACACTGATGTGAATGTAAATCAAAAAAGTAAATCAAAAGTTTTTTTAATCAATATATTTCTGTTGTTAGAGAAATACTTTTACAAAAATGTTGAACTGTACAAAATAAATAATAATTATTATATTATTATTATTATTATTATTATTATTATTATTATTATTATAATGATAATATTAATCATCTGACAGAAAATTAATCAGAACTTTTTTTCTTTTTCACGTCTGATTGAAAACTTAAGATTTTTTTGTTTTTTAAGTAAAACGAGTCATTTATGTATTTTATTTCATTATGACTAAGATCGTGCAGATCGATGATAAACGTGTTTGACAGCGTAAATTTCAGCGCGTCGTCATAAACGCGTGAAGCGACACCAACCTGCAGCAGCAGCAGCAGCAGCAGCGAGCGAGGCGAAGCGTCGGTCCACTTTACATTTCAGCATTTTGATCCAGCTTCAGATCCTCAGTCTGGACCCGATCCACCATAATCCTGAGGTAGAAGACGTGAGGTCGGGACTTCTCCTTCAGCTGGGAAAAAACTCTGGAAGAGAAAACGTCCTTGTTTCTGAGGGTTCCTTAATCGAGCAGAAGAGTTCTCCTGGTTCTCCTCCTCCGTCTCGTGTCCATCCTCGGCTCAGACCTCAGACCGGGTCTTTCCTCTCTTTTCTCTGGACTCTGCCCGTCTGTCTCTCTTCCTGCCCGTCTGTCTCTCTGTCGGTGGGACTCTATAGTGTCGGGGCTGGGAGTCACTAACGGACTTCCTCCATCGGGCCGACAGCTCTGACTCACCGCCGAGGCTCGAGCGCCTATAAATAGTCCTGAAAACCCGTCGCACCTCGCCGCGCTGTCAGCGCAGGTAAATGTTAAAAATAGAGAGGAGCGTTTGATTTATTCCCCCTGAGACAGAGACGTCGGGGTCGTCCTGCGATGTGTAAATTTAGCTCCGAGAGCCGAGACGATTGATCCGGACAACATCAATCGTGTAATCCGATCATCGGCGCAGAGAGGCGGGAATTTATCGATCAGGGCTTCTCTTTCATCAGAGTTATTAAAAACAAACAAAGTGTGTGTGTGATATTAACGCTGTGCGACACAAGAGGCGGAGCTTGTTTGTTGGTCCAGTGACTTTATGTTCAGGTTACAGTAAAAGAGTTTATATGCAGGTCAAGAGGTCACAGCACGACTCTAACGTGGCTAACGTTCCCGACTACGACGACGTTCACTGCGATTAGCACGAGGATTTTAAAAACACGAACGCTGAGCTCAGTAAAAGATCGACACTTTGAAAACAGTAAATTACGTGGCATCGGTTCAGTAGGTTTGTTTCTCTAAAAGATGCGTAACGTCCCTTTAATCTCCGTCAACAGTCGACCGCCGCCTAATGTACGTCGTCCCGGTCCTGAAACTGACCCGGACGGGACGGGGTCCGGAGCCCAGAGTGAAGATCTAAATAAAAATATATCGGTACATAGAAAAAAGAAGAGCTTTCGAGGGTTCTGTCCGTCTGACGGGCCCGTCCCGACGCCCCCGGGTTCGAGACGCTCAGACGATGGGTTCATGTTCTTTCCTGTAGAAACCTCAGATCTCTGCAACAAGTCAACACCGAGCAGCTGGAGAACAAATATATAAAAACTGAACTTGTCTTGTCTCCGACACACCAAAAAGGAAAAATTTCTGGCTTCAGTTTGGACATTTTTAAAACGCAAATTCATTCATTTCAGAAACATCTTAAACGAGGAGAGTCTGAGCGACTTTCTGGAGAAAAAGTCAAATTTCTTCCGGCTCCTGTTAAATTGTTGATTCAGAGAAAATGAGGTTTGTTTCCGGGGATCGATGACACGCGTGACGACGTCAAAAACATGTAGAAAACAGTATAAAAATAAAGATATCATTAAGTTTGATACACCAAAATAACTCACTACATAACATAATTTACAACATCACATCAATGACAAGATTGCACCATTGTGATTAAATTATGTCACATTTTTGGTATAAAGTAAAAGTTCACACAACTGTCACACAACAGGGGAATGTACCGGCTGTTTCTTAATGAGAACTAATCTATGACGTGAAGATACTTTAACATTATTCATTCTAAATTCAGATTAACAGTGTTAATCCTGACTGGAGGTGACGCTAACGTCGAGCTAGCTTGTGTTAGCGGGGTATTGTGTCTGACTGAAAGATAACCGGCTCTTTGTTAGCGTGTTAGCGACAGCATTTCACTGTAATACCTCATTATTTCAGCATCTTAGCTAGCATTCAAAAACTAAAGTTCCCATGATTCTCTGTTAGCCTAACAGGAGCTGCGCTTGTTGAATTGTGTAAACAAAGTCTGGCTTAGCATTGGAAAACTACATTTAAGTGGTTTAGCGAAATATTGCATTAGCACAGCATGCTAATGAAGCGTGAGCTCATAAATTAGCATCAACTTGCTAATGTAAAGGGATGAACATCGAACCGTCGGTAGAATGAGACAACAGCTATGTTAGCATGGGCTTATTTAGCATGACGTTGGTCTGTTAGCTTTTAGCATGTGTTGTACGGCTAGAGGTAGTTCCATTAGCACTCTGTTAGCAGTTAGCAGGCATCAAAGTCTGTGTGGATAATAACAATAAAGTTTGCTTTATCATTCTGGTTCTGGTGGAGACGGATGCTAAGACAACGTAAGCGCGTTAGCTCGCTAACAGCAGTAGCGGCTCGGGCAGTGAACACAATGCAAACTTGCTAACAGATCAGGAAGTTTCGCTAATTCTGTGCGTCAACATTAAATGAACGCTGTTAGCGAGCTGAAAGATGAATTTGATTTCTCGGGGATGTTCTTCGATAACGTTCATTACAGGTTTATTAGTTTATTATTGATCTGATTCTGAAGATCCAGAAATCAATGTGAGCGATTTTGTTTGGATTTTTGGTTAAGGCTGAAACCGGCAGCGCTGAGCTCGAACGATTGCGGTCCAGGAGTCGGTTTAAAAGCACCTTCATTATTATTATTAGTTAATTGTTGTGGGTTTTTGTGTGTCAGTGTAAGTTGGTGAATAAAATGAACGCTGTTTTCGGGTAAGTGTCGCGGCCGGTCCGACGCCGAACAGTCGTATCAGAACACGTGTTCAGGAATAAACTGCTTTAAGACACAAACACGACGGTGTGAAGCGTCCGCTCAGAGCGGGCGGTCGCCTCCTCTGAAGATCCGCTCGCTGACACGACGGCAAGAAGAAGAAGAAGAAGAAGGGGGACGTTCCATTTCCGCCTTCAACAGGCTCCGCCCACAACTGTCCCTCATTGGTCGCTCATCAAACTCAGAGACTTCCTCCTCAGCATCTTCTGAGATCAAACCCGCCGAGGACTCGCTGTGCCAGCACGCGGCGAGCGCTCATTGGCCGGTTTCTGCAGAGAGGCGGGACTCGTAGAGGCCGAGGGCGTGATGCACGAACTCGTACTGCTCACCTGTCTGGATCATACCACCTCTGCAGGTGAGATAACAACAACGTTACACGCCGGGGAGACGCCCCCAGGAAGTGACATCGGCGGCGTGTCATCGGCGCGTTACCTGTCAGCGCGGAGCCGGCAGGTGATGCTCAGCACGTCCACCGCGCCCTCCAGCTGCAGCTGCCGACAGCCGATCGTCGTGGCGATGAAGCAGCCGGTCCGGCCAATCCCGGCGCTGCGGGGAGCAGAGGGGGCAGAGTTAAATTCAGTCGTGGCGGAAAAACCGCCCCCTCCTCCGTACCTGCAGTGGACGATCACAGGTCCGCCGGCGGCGGCGGCGTTGCGTCTGTCGTCCTCCACGTCGTCCATCAGCTGCAGCAGCGGCAGGGCGGAGTCGGGGGTCTTGTGGTCGGGCCACGACGTGTACCAGTAGTGCTGCAGCGCGCGGGTTCGATTCCCACACTGAACACAAAGACGCTCGACAATAAGCGGGTTTACCTGCGCAGGTGAGACCGGGAACAGGAAGCATGCGTACCTTGAGCGCCAGGCTGCGGGCGGTGTAGTGTTCGCACTCCCTGACGCCGGTCACCATCACCTCCACCTTCCCGTAGATCCCGCGCTTCTCCGGCCAGTACAGGACGCATTTCTGCGCACGGAGCAAACGGTCAGACCGGCGCCGCGCCGCGGGAAGCTGCGCCGAGCGATCCGATTGGCTCACCTCGTTCTTCTCCTTCAGCTTGGTGATCATGACGATCACCGGCGACTCCTCCTGCCACGCCATCTGCCAGAAGTCGTTCACCGTGTTCACCATGGGACCCTGCGTGGCGATGAACACCTTCTCGTCGCCGAGGTAACCCTGGGACGAAAGCCAATCACAGAGCGGCGTCAGCGCGCGCGTGGGGCGGGGGGGTCATTTGTGGTATCAGTTACATCATCATCATCATCTTCATCACGTGTGTGTGTTCTGGACCCACCCGGATGTAGTTGGCGTTGATGTAGGCACCGAGCGGGTCGCTGCAGGTCTTGGACTTCAGGACCACTCTGGAATGAGGATCTAGGACACAAGGGAAGGAGAGGAGGATGGAGAAGGCAAACAGGACTCAGATGTGGAATTTAACCGGTTTGGAGAGGGGGGGTGTTCAGACTGTCTGGACTCTACCCTGACCCGGTTTTGAGCCTCTCTGGGTCTGGACCTGGTCCTGATCACAGGAAGGAGTTTGACTGACAGCAGCTCCAGGAGAGCATTCCTCACCCTTGATTGGCCGGAAGGAAGAAACACCATGAACCCCCCCCCCCCAAAAAAAAACATGAGCCCACCAGCAGTGTGTGTGTGTGTGTGTGTGTGTGTGTGTGTGTGTGTGTGTGTGCGTGTGTGTGCGTGCGTTACATAATGAGTTAATCAGGCTCGGTGGTTGGCTGCTGGTGTGAGAACAAACTGTGCTCTGAGGAAGATGTATTGTTCCAGTGTGTGTGTGTGTGTGTGTGTGTGTGTGTGTGTGTGTGTGTGTGTGTGTGTGTGTGTGTCAGGGAACAGGGAGGTGCGATATAAACCGTCCTTGAGGTTGTTGGCCTTTGACCTTAAGCCCCTCCCACACACTAAAGCAGCTTCCTGGTTCAACAGGAAACGAGACGTGAGGACAGTTTCAGAGGTGTTTCTGCACGCACACACACACGCACACACACACACACACACACACACACACACACACACACACACACACACACACACACACACTGGACTCACTGGGCAGTATGGTCCTGTATCTGTTCTTGGCTCCGTGGTTGGGAACGTCGAGCTCCTTGGGATCGATGAAATTCATGGGAATTTCCTGAGACGAGAGAAAAGCCTCGCTGTTCGTATCAATAAAGTTACATTCAACAACATCGACCTGAAGAACACACACGCAGACGACGTGTGTGTGTGTGTGTGTGTGTGTGTGTGTCGTACGGTGAACTCGGCGTGCAGCCTGTGCGTGTCGCTGACGGCGTCCCGGAGCTGCCGCCTCGTCAGTGGCCGCCCGGCGCTCAGCAGGTATTCCCTCGCCGCCGACTCTCTGGGCGTTACCACGGCGACGCTGAGCGGCTCCACGGCGCCGAGGGACGACATGTCCAACACGAGGGAGACGTTGGAGCCGCGTCTGTGGGGGGAATCAATAATAATAAATAATAACAAGTAAACACGAGCAGCGAGGTGAACAGTTTGTGGTGCGTGTCATAACCATCTGTTGCCGTGGTTACCGCTGTGTTGACGACTTCCTGTCCAATGAACAAAACAAGATTCATTTCTACTTTCACAGCTGAAAGTGTGAGAGCAGAAGAATGAGACAAGGTGTGTGTGTGTGTGTGTGTGTGTGTGTGTGTGTGTGTGTGTGTGTGTGTGTGTGAGTGTGTGTGTGTGTGTGTGTGCGTGTGTGTGCGTGTGTGTGCGTGCGTGGACTGTCTGGCTACGTGTCGACCAGTTTCCTCTCCAGGAAGTGGTTTCTTCCTATTCGTCTGATTGCTGATTGGCTGCCGCCCAGAGACGACACACACACACACACACACACACTCAGACACAGACCCCAAGACAAACATCCTGCCCCCCCCTTAAGACACTTCAACACCCTTACTCTGATACAACCAGAACAAAATGGCCACCGAGGTTCTGGCCCGTCAGCCGGGCCCAGAGGTGAACCGAGCCCAAACTGTTAACGTCCAGCACCGGGCCCGGTTCTCACGGTTCTGAGCCCCATTAACACCGGGCGACCCGAACTGAACCGGTCCAGTTAACCTGACTCCCTCACTGTGGGTCAGGAACCGAGTCCGAGACCAGAACCTTGATCTCTGACGACGGTGAGGACACCACACACTCACCTTTCTTGTAGTCCTGCGGCAGGTTTCATCCTGAAGGGGGAGGGGCAGGGCTTCAGCTCGTTATTGGCGGTCGCTGGCGTGAGGGGGGCGTGGTCGGGGGCGTGGTCTGGGCCGATGGCGGAGCTGCAGGGAGAGGCGTGGTCAGAAACACGCCGTATTTTAAAAAAAACCAACATCTTCCTTACGCCGCTCGCTGAACTCACCTGGGCAGAGGGACGACAGGTGGAGCGAGGCTGCGGCAGGCTGCGATTGGCTGCTGCTGGGGAGTGGGCGTGGCTACGGCTGGAGGGAGCTCAGATTGGACCATGCTTCCTGACCTCACAACCTGCAGGAGGACGATGAGTTACGTTTTCGACACGCTAAGAGACGGACGCTTTCGGTGTCGGGTGCCGACCTTGGTGCCCTTTGACCTCTGGGCGGAGTCTGGAGAGATGGCCGGGGTCAGGTGGAGGTCAGGGGGCGGAGCTTTCAGCTGTCTGTCAAAAACCTGAACCTTCTCTTTAAGTCGGTACAAAACCTGGAGATCAGACGTGAAGAGACGTCTTTATCAGCTGATACCAAATCAATCAATATTCATATTAACGAGGTGTGCAGCTGTCAGAAATATTGATTATTGATCGATAATGTACATTTTTATCATTTTATTTATAAATATTTAATATAACTACAATTTATAAATGTAAAATTAATGAGGAAAGCATCAGATTCTCCAGGGGTCAGCGAACGCCTCACGCTGGGTTCTGTGCACACTGCCCCCCCGTGTGGACGAAACGTCGCACTGCATGTGTGTGTCTGTGTGTGTGTGTGTGCGTGTGTGCGTATGTGTGTGTGTGTGTGTGTGTGTGTGTGTGTGTGTGTGTGCGTGTGTGTGTGTGTGTGTGTGTGTGTGTGTGTGTGTGTGTGTGTGTGTGTGTGTGTGTGTGTGTGTGTGTGTGTGTGTCTGGTGTGTGTTACCATCAAGCAGGTGACGATGAGGATGGAGACGGTGAAGAAGAGGACGGCGGCGTACAGCCCCTCCCTGCTCCACACCTGGTCCCTCTGTTCGCCCTGCAGGACGTTTTTCTGCGGAGCGAGGGGAGAAGTCGCCCGGGTTAAACTTCCCGCCCGTCGCCACGGAGACCGCCACATTTTTCGGGACGCACGCACCTCGGAGGCGACCTCGGTGATGCCGAAGTGTCCCAGGTGGCGGTGGAGGACCCTGACGTTCAGCGATTGGATGACCTCGTCCGCGGGCGGGGCTCGGAGACGCCCGGCCTATCAGAGGACACGAAGAGCTCGATGCCGTTCTTCTTCTCCTGCGGGAGACGGGCGTCGATCAGTCGATCCATACATCGATCGATCACCGATCAGCATGTGTGTGTGTGTGTGTGTGTCTCACATTCAGCCGGTTGATGTGAACGTGCGCTGCAGGAACGTCGAGCGCCGCCGCCACGCCTTCCCGAAACCACCGCAGAAGACTGACGTTCAGCCTCTGCACGTCCACGGCCAGGTACTGAGGGGGCGATCAATAAAGTTGTGTTTTGAATTGAGACTCAAACAAACAGTGGACGATCAGACGACACACACACACACACACACACACACACACACACAGTTTGAACAGTCTCTTTCTGAAAATAAAACAAATCAATAACCGATCGTTTTCATCATCAATACAGGATTAACTGATCGAATCAATTCAACCATTGATCTGTGAGAAACACTGAGCAGCTGATTAACGTCAACAAATGGCAACAAATAAACAGTTTGTGTGGAAACACAAATAAAAACACAAGCGTCAAACTGAGCGACGACATGAACGCGTCAAAACAAGCTGAGAGTAAACAAACAAATAAACAAACAAACAAACTTACTGAGTAAACATGTGAACATTGTTGATCCTCCGTCGCACACTCACTGAGCCACACACACACACACACACACACACACTCTGCCCGTCAGGGTCTTTTCGCTCTATTTCCTGATCTGGTCCTGTCGTGATCTCTGATTGGCTTAGAAGAGGACAGAGCTCAACCTGCCGCCTGATTGGCCATCGTCCAGGTAATGCCATTATCCTGCTGCACTTCCTGTCGGGATCAGGTGCTATTTCTATCACACACACACACACACACACAGACACACACACACACACACACACACACACACACACACACACACACACACACACACACACACACACACACACACACACACACACACACACACACACACACACACACGGGGTAATAACCGCCAATTAGCTGACAGCCCTCGGGGAAGGACGAGGAATCCAATTTGGTCCAATCAGATATCAGGAGAGGGAGGGGGAGCACGGGGGGGTGGGGGGTGGGGGTCTGCACTTAATGATCATTTTCACTATCAATCAATCTGATTTAGATCAATCAAACTATTACATGTACTATGTATAAATATAAAAACATATTTAAAAATATATGTAATTGATATTTTTAATATTTATCTTATAAACCTCACTTCCTGTTTCAAAGCGAGCTGCAGCCAATCAGATCACTCCTGCCTCCATCTCTCCACCTGATCACTGACAGGTGATCAATCAATCAGCTCGGACTGGACGAATCGACCCTCCCATGATGCATCAGTGTTGGCAGCAGAGGATTGTGGGAGCGTCGCAGATGAACTGACGAACGTTTGGCGTTTTTAAAAACAGAGAAACCGATCGATCAATCGATTGATCGGTTTCAGCTCCATCTCTCTCTCTCTCTCTCTCTCTGTCTCACTGTGTCTCTCCCTCGCTCGACCTTCCTCCATCCGTCCACACCTGTCTCCTCGTCTCAGCGTCCCTCTGAAGGTCGCCGCGCTTTATCTCGGTTATGTAACTGTCCATTGTGAAGGTAAGTGGGTCGCACACACACACACACACACACACACACACACACTCGTGTTTCCATGGCAACAGAGAGCGCAGCATCTCTCCAGCAGCACCGTGGCGACTCATCCATCACTCACTCTGACCTCTGACCCCCTCAGTGTCCTTCACCTGTGACCTCCGCGCGTGTGTGTGTGTGTGTGTGTGTGTGTGTGTGTGTGTGTGTGTGGGGGGGGGTTAAAAAACACACAAACTCCACAACGACGAAACTGAGTGAAACAAGAGGAGCGTCGCAGGAACCGAGGTTCTGATCCGCTCAGGTGTTTCCCACACAAATCACCCCCCCTTCTCAGCCAATCAGGGAGAAGACGACTCACCACGGTCACCAGGTGGCGCGCCGAACACCGCGGCGTGCTCCGGCCTCGCCTCGCGATGCGGCCGCGCCAGCAGGTCGAGGCTTCGCCGGGCGTCCGACAGCGCCGCCGACATCACTCTGGCCAGTCTGGCGGGGGGGCGGCGGTGTAGGTGGTGGTGGGGAGGTGGAGGTGCGGGTCGGCGTGGGGGCGGGGCTCGTCCCGCTGAGGGTGCAGGGGTCGGGGGAGGTGAGCGGAGCGACGGGACGGGACGAGAAGGAGCTCGTGGTCCCCAGAGGACGATTCTGAGGAAGACGACAAAGAAAAAAGACGGATGTTTGTTTGTTTGTTTGTTTGTTTGTCTCCTGACCTTCACAATAAACATCGGAACCGGACCCGGACCCGAGCCGACCCGGTCTGGGACGTGTCCCAGTCGCATCACGTGTGAACGTGAGGGGATGGAACAGAACCGGTCCTGACACAGCGTCCCTCCTGCATCTTTTCTCCCTAGCGACGGCTTCCTGAGCTGAGCTGCGATTGGACGAGCAGCTGTCGGCCAATCAAAAGGTGGAGCTGAGGGGGCTGACAGGAAGCCCCCCCCACACACACACACACACACACACACACACACAAACTAGAAAATGACTGGGGATCATCAGGTAAATGTACTTTAAGTATTCAAAGTAAAAGTACTTGCTGCAGAGTTGTATTTCATAAATTCAAATTATTCTACTTCACGTTTTCACTCACCGTGCAGCCGCTGACCCGGATCAGAACCAGAACCTGAGTTTCTGGTCTCAGGTTCAGTTACGACACGTGTGTCACAAAATGAAGCAGCATTATTTTTATCGCAGGTCGACAAGTTTTTTTTAAGTTACTCAGATTTTTTAAATTGAAAATGTTTTTTTTCAGTTTTTAATAAAGTTGAAAACAAAGAGAGCGACTTCCGTTTTATATTAATTATCATTATTATTACGTCATTTAACGTTTGTAATTACTTTATTACGCTGCTGAGCGTGATGTGTTCAGGTGCACGTTGTTGTTGTTGTTGTTGTTGATTTAAATGTAAAACTCTCCGGGTTGATTGACAGGCTCTCTGTTTCTGTCTGAATGGATGAAGTGGCAGATTGGGTTCCGGTTCTGGTTCTGGTTCCGTCGGCCCGTTCTGCTGACAGACGGAACACAGGCGCTTACCTGCGAGCAGCAGCTGCGTCCAGAGCAGACACAGGAGCAGAGCCATGGTGACACCTCCTCCTCCACCTCCTTCTCCTCCTCCTCCTCTGCGGCTCTAACTGACGGGGAGCGGGCAGGGAAACCGCCGGTGCATCGGTCCTCCTGCTCCTCCTCCCCCGGCCCGAGGGGCCCAGCGGCGGCCTGGCTGACGGAGGAACGGCCGCTGTGCGGCGGAGATGCGCGCGGTGCAGGTGGAGGCTGACGAGGGAGCCGATGAAGATGGAGAGAGGAAGAGGAGGAGAGAGGGCGTGGTGGAGGAGACGAACAGGAAGAGGCGGGGCTTCAGCTTCACGTTCATCGATCTTATTTATTGATTATATTCTTATTTTTGATTATATATTATTTACTATAATTATTGTTTTAATGTCTGTCCGTGCCCCCCCCCAATATTTATATAGCACCACAAACAGCCGCGGTGCTGCGTTCACGTTCAATATGTAATTACGAGCAGCCGAGTGGTAAAAACGCTCAGATTGCTTATTGTACAGGAGAAAAAAAACACATAAACAAAAAAATAAAATAAAATAAAATAAAATATAAATAAATAAAATATTATCTGGTGATTATACAATGATTATAAAACGCCAGTAAAATAATGAATAAAGTTAATGACTCACCTAAGCGCCGCTGCTTGTGATTGGCTGCTGGAAGGTTCCAGCGCTTACCCGTGGTATCCCGGATGTTGATGCGGCGCTTCTTTCTCGCGATAAATGTTGAACTTGCGACGATAACTTTTGTTGTAAAACATGAAATTACTTGGCAAGAAAACTGATTCTGATGAAGTGAAATATTATTATATCAGAAAAGTTTCCTGTTACAACAGAGTCGTTTATTAATAAGATGAAAAGTCAGAAAATGAAATGACTGATTTGTCTCGGTGGCAGTAATACACCACTTTAATAACATACAAACATCTCACTGAACAGATCGGTGGATTAATATGGTGGAGGTTTCTGGCTGAGATCTTTTTCACGCCGTAAAATATTATTTCTCATGTTATGACATTCTGCAAATTAAACTTTCCCCCTCGTCTCTCTTACATGAAACATTACAACTGATGAAAACGAGTCATAACATGAAAAATGTCACCGCAGTGAAAAAGATCTCGTTCAAACAAGAACATTAAGTGACTGAGCAAATAAAAGTTTCCCACTTCATGTCACTAAACGTGTTTGGCTTGTTCTGATTATAATAAACAAACTTAATGCTACGATAAAAAAAGAAGAGAGTAAAACATTTGTATGTATTCAGAATAAAATGCCACAACATGGAAAAAAACGTTCTTCTCATTTAAACAAGAACATTTTCAGGATATGACCGAACTCACGTGTTCAGTAAATTATAACGAGAGAAAGTTTATCTGTAACCAAAAACTTTTAATTGGATCTCACCAATTTTCACGCTCGCACTTTGGACAATTTAGGCTTCGGAACCACATGGTGAAGTTTTTTAATTTTCTTAATCAATAGAATCAAAACTTTAAAAAAAAAAAAAAATCTGTCAAACAGGAAACAGGTGAGAAGAAAAGAAAACCTTTATTGCATCATCAACGTCTCTGTTTCTTCTTCTTCACATTGATAAGGAATGACGAGGCCTTCAGGTTCGGCTCTGTGGAATGAGTCATCACACGACAGGTAAGGGTCGCCTGCCACAAACCCCGCCCCCTGCCCCCGACAGGCGACGGTCACCTGTCGCCCCGCCGCAAACGCAGCAACAGGTAACCGTCACCTGCCGTGAACCCCGCCCCTCCTGATTCACTTCCTGTCAAATGATTCAGTCAAAACATGCGGATTAAAAGAAACAAAAAAAAAAACAGATCTAACAAACATCTGCAGGAAGAACAGAAGAAGAGGATGCTGGGAAATCAAGGTGAGTTCAGAGTCCATGACATCACTTCCTCCTACAGACAGATACATTTATAATTTAAAAAGACGAAACGAAAACAGTCCTGTGAGAAACACTGCTTCTTCCTCCTCCTCTTCTTCAGTTTGTACGTGTTGAGATCAGTCGACGATTTCAGTCTGCTGCTTCCTGTCACCTGTCATGGCCGCCTAGCGTTTTGACAGCTCGCTGGACAGCCAGTCTAGACCCTCGTACAGACCGGTGCCCTGCGTGGCGCAGGTGGCCTGAACGTGCCACTGAGGAGACAACAGACAGGTAGAAACGGCCGTTAGACACACCTGGACAGGTACGCCCGCAAGCGAGTGGAGCGTCACCGATTGGTCGTGGATCCTTACAGTTCTGTTGCGCATGTTGTGCAGACCCAGTTTGTCGGTGAGTTCGCTGACTCCCATCGCGTTCGGAAGATCCTGTTTGTTGGCAAACACCAGCAGAACCGCGTCCTTCAGTTCGTCTTCCTGGACCTATAGAGCGAGAGAGAGTCATGTGACTGGTGATGTCACGGATCTACAGGATCACATATGGGGACAAAATTAAAAAAACAGGAAATGACAAAAAGGCCTCACCATCTTGTTGAGCTCCTCGGCGGACTCCGCTACTCTCTCTCTGTCGTTACTGTCCACTACAAAGATCAGACCCTACACGGCAAACACAGAGGGGTCAGAGGTCAGAGGTCAATGGCTCCGGCTGCAGTTTGGCCTCGGCCGTGTGACAAACATCTGGCTGAACCGACAGAAGTGTGGATAGCTGAAGAAGAGCCGGGCGACCCGCTCAAACGGTCCCGGTCCTGGTTCCGTACCTGCGTGTTCTGGAAATAGTGTCTCCACAGAGGTCTGATCTTGTCCTGACCGCCGACGTCCCACACGGTGAAACAGATGTTCTTGTACTCGACCGTCTCCACGTTGAAACCTGAAAGAGACGCAGCGTTTTTACGTCTTCACACACAGAGAAACAGATCACTATCTGACACACACACACACACACACACACACACACACACACACACACACACCGGGTCATATAATCACTGATATCACTGATTACGTACCGATAGTTGGGATGGTGGTGACGATCTCTCCGAGTTTCAGCTTGTAGAGGATCGTTGTTTTTCCAGCTGCGTCCAAACCCACTGAAACAAGGCAGATGTCACAGTTAGACCCGGAAACTCGACTATAAACCCGCTCAGAGCCGCGTCACCTTCCCCCTGGATGAAGTCACACACTAACTGGGGGGGATTAACCAGAAACCGAGTTAAACTCCGCCGGTAAACCGACGCAGAGGGGACAACCCGTTCCGTTAGCTCCGAGCGTTAGCATCTGGCAGCTAGCGCTGTTAGCTGCTAACGCTTCGTGTGTAAAGAAGGAGGTTTACTTCGAACAAACCGGACAAAATAACCGCGAACACGTTGAAATGAGTTTGTTAAAGAACATAAACCGGAGTTTGGAGCGTGTTGTCTGCCCCCCCCGGACTCTGGCCGGTTAGCCCCTTAGCTAGTTAGCCTAGCCGCGGCGCTCACCCATCAGGATCCTCATTTGCTTCTTCCCGAACAACCGGGAGAACAGAGACGAGATCGTCAGGCCCATTTTACTGAAAGTGTCCCGGTTCGGTGGCGGGTGGAGGTCAGCCGATAAGGTCCGGGAGCAGCTGCGGGTCAGAACCGAGGGTCAGAACCGAGGAACAGACCGGGAACAGACAGAGAAGAACCGGAGTGGGCGCAGCTCCTCCTCGGGTGCCACGTCCAGGCCAACGCGGAATGAATGACGTCACCGCTTTGAAAAAACTTTATTAACAACGGAGAGTGATGCCGCGTTCACGAGCCGCGCGCAGTTTTTTTGTCCCGTTTTAATCAAAGTATTAAACGACGTACACGTTGTATTCACAACACGTTCTCTGCTCGGAGAGTTTACAGACTTTAAACAACAAACAAATATTTATTAACTGTGAAAAAAGGGAAACATGAATCTATTTAACCGAGTAGACCGCAATGAAAGAAAAACAGGAGCACCAATTCATGATTAGACATGTTACCATTGACGTAAAACAATAAGACAGCGACAAACGTGCCGTGAACGCATCTCGTCCAGGAGGCAGCTGCACCGACATTTAGTTAAAAACCAACCGAGGTTTCTCTACTTCCGTCAGTTTGGCAGCCGTTACTCTAAATTCCCGACCGACGCAAACGCGTCGCTGAATTCCCGCCTCCTCCTCCTCCTTCAGATCCGGTTCAGTGCAACATGGCGGCTCTCGGCTGACAGACAGTGTTTTTATCCTGCACAGCTCCACAGTCCGCGGGCTGCGATCGGAGGACAGACAGATAAACGTCGCGTTTCCTCCGGTAAGACCCGAAGAAGAGCCGCTGATCCCGGGGAAACGGTAAAGTTTGTTCCGGTTCCGACGCCTTTAAACCCGGATTGACGAGCTGGCTGAATAATTCTGCTGAGTTTTATCGCGTGTCACGTTAAGCGGACACACGACGTCATCAGATCAAACGGATAAATGATGAGCGAGCGTGACGTGTCTTTTATTTTCCCGTTTAAAGATAAACGAGATCAATGAGGCCGTAAATGAGTTTGTACGTGACATCATCACAAACCGCGTGACGTAAAACAGTCATTTGTGTGTAAGTTTGTGTGCAAGTGAAGAGTTAAACCCGGATGTCGTGTGTCGACAGTTTCCTCTTCCGTCCTCACCGTGATCCGGACGGACCGGTTCTCGTCCTGACGATGGATCCGGCCTGATCTGACCCGGCAGACACGCGGAGTCATGGAGAAGTTCGGGATGAGCTTCGGGGGCGGGCCCAGCCGGAAGGAGCTGCTGGACACCTTAGAGGCCCAGAAGAAGCAGCTGGTCCAGTACCAGACCCGCTTCAAGGACGTGGTCCAGGCCTACAAGAGTCTCCTGAAGGAGAAGGAGGCTCTGGAGGCCAGTCTGAAGGTCCTGACCGTGACCCAGGACGCGGACCCGAATCAGCGGGGCCGGGACGCCGCCGCCGCCCCGGACCTCCCGGAGGACGGCTGCTCGCTGCACAGCGAGGACAGCGTGGGCACGGCGGCGTCCGCGGACGCGCCCAGCGAGTCCACCAGAGGAGATCAGTCTGAGGAGGAGCAGGGGGAGCCGGGAGGAAGGTCCAGCTCAGCGGTACGTAAACACACGTCAACAACAAACAAACAAATAAACACAACGAGAACGTGACGGACGCACGGGGACGGTTCGACGAGAAACATGACGACTTTTCACGCGGCGGTTTCTTCCCGCAGAGCCTGAGGCCGGAGGTCGAGGCCGGCGCCTCGGACGGCAGCGAGGCGCCGCAGCAGGCCACGCCCCCCGCCGCCTCGGAGGCGGAGCGTCGCGTCGCCCAGCTGAAGGGCCAGCTGAGCACGCTCACTGCCGCCTTGGCCACGGTGACGCAGGAGAAGTCCCGCATGGAGGCGAGCTTCCAGGCCGACAAGCGCCAGCTGAAGCAGGAGGTGGACGAGCTGCGCGACCGCCTGGTCACCGCGACGAACGCAGCAGGAGGCGGAGCTGCGCGCCCTGCAGCAGCAGCTGGCCGAGAGCCGCGCCCGCGTCATCACGCAGCAGCACGAGCGCGAGCAGGAGCAGGGAGACCACGTCCAGCAGCTGCGGGAGCTGCAGCGGATCCTGCAGCAGGAGCGAGACCAGCGGCAGGACGCCGAGCTCCGCCTGCAGGACGCCAGCGACGCCCTCCTGATGATGTCGCAGGCCGCCGACCGGGGGGCGGAGTCCGAGGCTCACCTGACCCAGGTGAGGGAGGACAGGGACGAGCTGAGGCGGAGGCTGCAGGCCGCCGAGGAGGACCAGAAGAAACCCGATCCCAGAGTGGACGAGCTGCAGCAGGAGCTGACAGAACTGAAAAACCACTTCCAGATGCAGATCAACAACGAGACCAGGAAGGTAAGACCAGACCCGACTAAGACCAGATCCGCACCGAGACCAGAACTAAGCAGGACCTGTGTGTTTGCAGGCGTGCGAGGCAGAGGAACAAGCCCGCGAGCGCGCCAAGGCTGCAGAACTCCGGGTGGCGGGCCTGGAGCAGCGGGTCTCGGAGCTGTCGGACCTGCTGGGTTCCTGCGAGAAGGCGAAGCAGCGAGACCAGCAGACCGCTCAGAGACTCCGGGACCGGATCCTGCAGCTGGACACCGAGAACAAAACCCTGGCCATCGCCGCCTCCAGCAGGTCGACCTCTGACCTCGGCGTGGACGAGTCGCAGCTGGACGTCGTGGTGCTGAAACAGAAGCTGGAGAAGGTGAAGAAGCTGCTGCTGCTGGCGGCTCAGAAGAACCCAGAGCAGAACATCCGGGACCTGGCGGAGACGGAGGCGGAGCCGGGCGGGGACAGAGCGTCGGCGCTGGTCTACCAGCAGGAGCTGCGTCAGCTGAAGGAGGAGTTCGAGCGCTACAAGCTGCGGGCGCAGGTGGTGCTGAAGAACAAGAACGCCAAGGACGGCAGCCAGGCCAAGGAGCTGGAGGAGGTCCGGGACCAGCTGTCCGAGCTCAAGGAGAAGTACATCAACCTGCGGATCCACTGCGACGAGGCCAAGGCCCGGCACCGCGGCGAGCTGGAGGAGCGGCAGCAGGCGCTGGCGGCGCTGCAGCAGAGCCACAGGCAGGAGGCGGAGCGGGCGGAGGCGCTGCACCGCGACGAGCTGCTGCGCCTGGAGGCCGAGCTGCACAAGCAGAGGGAGCGGACCATGGCGCTGCTGGACGAGAAGGACCAGGAGCTGGAGCGGCTGCGGGCCTCCAGCGTGGGCGCCGCCGCTCGCCGCCGCCGCCGCCGCCTTGTCGACGACGAAGCGCGAGCCGGGCCCCGAGAGCGAGGGCGACATCGTGGGCCAGGCCCTGCGGCGGGCGGCGTCCGGCGAGCCCACGCTGCTGCTGTACGCCGAGCAGCTGGCCAGGAAGGAGGTGGAGGTGGGCGGGCTGCGGCGCCTCAAACACCGGCTGGAGGAGGACCTCCACCAGCTGCAGGCCAGGCTCATCGCCAACGCCGAGCACCGCGACGAGCAGGAGGCGGAGCTACGCGCCCAGCTGGACAAACTGATCCGGGACCGGAGCAGGGAGGGCGCCAACATGGAGTACCTGAAGAACGTCGTCTACAAGTTCCTGACGCTGCAGGACGCCAGCGGGCGGCAGCAGACGCTCACCGCCATCCTCACCATCCTGCACTTCAGCCCGCAGGAGAAACACCACGTCCTGCGGCTGCAGGGGGCGGGGCCGTGGTGGAGCAACAGGAGATAAACACCTGAAGAAGAAGAAGAAACGCCGCGGCCCGAGGGCGACGATATCCAGAGATGAATTCTTCCACATTCCGGGTCTTTTTCTTTCTCCTGCAGTTTTTGGTCTGATCTGAGGCTCAGAGCTGATCCCTGATCAGTTTGTGATCGACTCTTTGATCCCGGACAGAAACCGTGTGTGTGAATATTTAAACTGTCACTGTGATTCGACGCAGTTCTTCATGATATTTGTATATTTTTGATTCGCTGGTTGACGTTAAAATATGTTTCCTGCCTCACACACTGACGTCATTTTGCTCTGAAGAATTAAAACAATGAAGAGTTTATTTTATTTTTCCAGTTCTGTGGTGGAGGAAAGAATTTACTCAGAGTATTTTCATGATTTATTTTATTACAAATCGATCCACGACCGCGCCGACGTCACGACAGGAAGTGAAGACGAGTTATTACGCTCAAAGAGTTTCAGGTAAAATCACATCCGGGGGATTCAGTTGTAATATCTGAGGAAAGTATTTTAATTAAATTAAAAGTCACTGACAATAAAGTCACTCCGTGTTCCCGTGTTTCATTTATTGTCGTCACATTTCATCACATCAACTTCGAGCGTGTACTCAGTGTGTACTCAGCGTGTACTCAGCGTGTACCAGCGTGTACTCAGCGTGTACTCAGCGTGTACTCAGCGTGTACTCAGGACAGCCTGCAGGTCTTCAGGAAGTGAACCGATGACGGACTTTATAAAATCGTCCAGTTTGTCCAACACGCCGTCCTTCACCTGCAGCTGCTGCCGGCGAGCTTTAATCTGAAAAACAGAAACGCACTTCCTGTCTGTGATGTCACGCTTACATCACAGGTCTCAAACACAAACGACCACTGACCAGTTTCTCTCGGAGCTTCAGGATCAGATCCACGATCTCCACCTCGGACTTGTCTTTGGTCCAGCCCTCCAGGTCCTGCAGGGATCAGAGGACCAGATGTTGGACACCTGCCTGAGACTCAGTGACCCAGATGTTGGACCAGGTAAAGGAACTCACGGCGTCGCAGATGACCTCCAGGTGAAGACTCTCCAGTTTCTGCGTCATCTCTTTGTGTCTCTGTCGGTACCAGCCGTCGAAGTTCGGCGACCTGAAGAACTTCCTGTCAACGGACAGGAAGTGAAGTTTAATTACCGAGCGCAGGAACAGGAAGCTGACCGACACCTGAGCGACTCACCTGTACAGTCCCATCCAATCGCCTTTGAGCACCGAGGTGAGCTGAGGCCCGGTCTGATCCAGAGTGGACATGAACTCGTCCTGACTGAAGGGTCGGATCTGAGGAGGAGTCTGAACCAATAAGAAATGAGGCGTCACGTCCAAACAGATGACATCATCGCCGCTGACCCGCTTCCTGTTTACCTTCCAGGGCGTGACGGATCTCTGCAGGGGCATCAGGCTCGCCATGTACCGCTCCTGACAGACCGAGCGCAGGGTTAAACGGCGTTTATCGTTATGTACAGCGAGCGAGCCGATTGGTCGGTTTCTCACCAGCGGGATGATGAAGCTCTGAGTGAGTTCTAACAGGTGTCTCCTCAAGATGGCGCTCTGGACCTCCGACGGCCTCTTCCTCTGAATACCCTGGACACGCAGACCACACCGGTCATCAAAGAGGTTTACCTGTCACCTGTTCAGGTGTGTCCGTGTCCTGCTGCTTCACCTTCAACAGCCTCTTAATCAGAATCTTGTCTTTGTGTAGAAACGTCTTGTACGCCGTGTAGATTCCTGCAACACAAACGTGTGACAGGTGAAGAACCTGGCGCTCGCAGAGAGCGACCCGGGCCGGGTCCGTTAACGTTACCTGCTTTGGTGTCGAGTATTTTCAGTTTGGACAGTTTCTTCACCTTCACCTGTTTAGGTAAATCACCTGGAAGAGAAACCAGACAGGTGTTCATGAGGCGTGTGTGGATGGACAGAAAAACATGAAGAAGAAGAAGAAGAAGAAGAAGAGAAGGTACCTGCCATCCTGATCTCTCCCAGTCTGATGATATGAGGCCACGACTGAAACGTCTTAATGAAGAACGGGTTGGTCACGCCCAGAACCACGTTAGGTCTGCCAGAGACAGGACAGGTGTGTTCAGTCAGACAGGTAAACTCAGGTAAACTCAGGTGAGTTCAGTCAGACAGGTAAACTCAGGTGTGTTCAGTCAGACAGGTAAACTCGGGGAACTCACGGGGCCTGGGTTCTGGTGGTGTACTCTCTGAACTCGCTGTCATGGATGGTGAAGTAAGGGCGAAAGTCGCAGCAAAACTTCAGGGGAGCGATGGAGCTGAGGAGACGGGCGCACTGTTACCACGGCAACAACACAAACACCGTTTTCTGATTGGCTGCCAGGTGTTCCCCGCATCTCGCCCAGCGGACGGGTAAATTCTGAAAGACTCGGGTACCTGACGAGAGCCAGCACGATCTCCGAGGAGACGCTGGGAGACGGCGCCATGACGACCACCGGCTCCCCGAGCAACGTGAGCTCCCAGAGCATCTGCAGGTGGATCAGCACCGACTGGAAACACCTGGTCGGAGGTCAGAGGTCGCGTCAGACGAGCGGGAACGTTTGACACGGCATAGAAACTGAATGAGGAGGAAGAACCGGGTTCTGACTTGAACAGGTCCAGCTCGTGGATGGTGGGCAGCAGAGTCGGCGCCGGCAGGAGGTTCTGAGGAGAGACGGCGCTCATGAGGAAACTGGCTGGTGACAGGAAGTGAGCGAAGGATGACGCCTCACCTGTCTCGCCGCCTGTCTCACTGGACTTCCTCCGGGTTTGTCCGTTTTCGAAGGAATCCTCACCTGGGGAAATAAAACCGCTTCATGAAAACAACAACACACGTCCCGGCAGGAGGAGCCGTCAGGCCACGCCCCCTCCTCTCACCTGTAAGACCACACCCATCACGGGCAGGTTGAGGGTCAGTCCGGGTACGGGTGAAGGCCATTGGTCGATCTCGTTGCAAACTATGAGGACGGGTAAAAGACGACGGGGTCAGCGCTCTGTTCCGATTGGTCGGTGGTTGTGATGTAAGCACGACATCGTCACCTGCTTCCAGACAGGGCTCCAGCTTCTCGAAGAACTCAGGTGCGATGATCTGCAGCAGCGAGTGGAACAGGTGAGTGTACGGCAACCTGGACACCAGCACCAGAGACTGAAACACAGAACGTCACGCCATCAGGTGACCTGCGCAGGTGATCACACAGTATCCACGGTAACCCGGGTCAGACCGACTCAAGCCCCGCCCACAGGTGACCCCCCCCCACCTTCTGGAAGTATCCTCTCTTCACCGAGACGTCCTTCACTTGTCTGAAGTAGACGTAACCAAAGAAATGGGACGCTTCCCTCTGGGGACACAAGACAGAGCCAAGGTCAGAGGTCAGACACACAGGAAGTGCTTACACATCCCACAATTTACTTCCTGGAGAAAATGAACCAGGAATCAATAAACACCGACATCAGACCGAACTTTAATCAATCTGATTTTTGATTGGCCGCTGCTCTGATTGATCGATGACTCACCTGCAGGTTCACGGGAGCGTCGCGGTTATAAACGTCATCTCTGAACCTCGACGCCCTGCGACCCACCGACTGACGTAACCGGAAGGTGAACTGAGTGTCCCCGAGGCATCCTGGGAAATAACACAAACAAGGTCACGTGACCTCTGACCTCTGACCTCTGCTGCATTGTTCGTCGTGATCAGAGCAGTTATCCTTTACCTGAGTATGAGTCAGGGAAGGACAGGTAGCAGATACTGGTTTTCTGACAAAAACACAAACGATCGATCAATCAATCAATCAATCAACTGATCAGCCAACAGAGGTGACGTAGGCGAAAAATTACCTCCTTCTCGGTGAGTTTCACGTCCGGTGGAAACACGAGCTGAAAACACACACAAACCGGTTTAATGAACGATCCGTGAACCGGGTCCGCACGGAACCGCGCGTGCAACGACTCTCTTTCATTATTACGTCACGATCATTCACCGAACAGATTTCTGATCGATCACCGCGATGCTAACGATGCTAAGCTAACACCTCTATGGCTTGTCCGAGCTCCAGGTCGAAGGTAACGACACACACGCACTCCAGCCAGGAGGCGAAGCGGCTCCACGGACACCGGCCGCCGCCGTCCGCCGCCTCGTCGTGTCGGGGAGAGCCGGGGCCGTCGAACGGGTTCATCACGACCGGATCTGAGCTCCGCGACCTCCTCCGGTCCTCCTCCGGTCCTCCATCACACGAACCGGGGAAGATGCGACAGAGGGGGGCGGAGACGCTCGGGAGACCCCCGGTGGACAACACGAGGCACCGCAACAACAAACCCGGCTGAGGGGTCCCGTCAGCTGCCGGACCCGGACCTCCTGCAGGACGTCAGCAGATCGGGCTCCTGCAGGAGGTCCCGTCAGCTGACCCGGCTCCTGCAGGAGGTCCAGGTCTGCTGGATTTAATGAACTGGTTTGATCTGGTTTATCAGGTGATGCGAAATGAAACCAGGCGATGAAACATCAAAAATCATTTTATTCAAACTGCTTAAACACAACAAATGGACTTCAAACACAAGATGAGCTCAACAGACTCCGAAACCGATCCGGGATCAGCTGCAGATCACTGCGACCCGTTGACCTCTGACCTTCATCATCTTCATCCTCACACCCCCCGGCTGTTACACACTGATTGGCTCGTGCTGGTTGTTCTGACGTTTGACCACGAAAACCTTCTGACCAGAAACCGTCACCGTGTAAACGAAGTCCTCCAGAATCACTGAGGACAGAAAACACAGGACGCAGGTGAGTCCAGGTGAGTCCAGGTGAGTCCGGGTGAGTCCAGGTGAGTCCAGGTGAGTCCAGCTGAGTCCACGTGCAGTGTGTTACCTGACATGCGTTTGAAGGGCGGCTCAGCGGATCCAGACAACCTGAAGCGACTCGCTGTTCGCACCATCTCCATCATCACACCTGCCGTGTGTTCGTCGTTCTCCAGTTCACCTGCAGACTGAGGAGACGTCACGGGTCAAAGGTCGGGACCGTTTCACGTACTGTACACCGGCCTCCAGCCAGTTTAATGCAGGAACGTGGATGTTTTTATATGTATTGATTACTGATGACGGACAGAGAAACCACTCACGGCCAGGACCCCGTCCTCGCTGATGACCAGGTACCCGAGCTGGTCCGGGATCCGCTCCAGACCCGCAGTGAGAGCCGCTGTCGTCTGAGGAGCACAGAGACGGGTTCGGGTGAAGCTAACAGGCTAACAGGCTAACGAGCTGAGTGAACCGTAAACGTCACGGCGGGTTAAACAACGTCAGCACGTCGTGAAGATGACGACAGAAGACAAACGGAGCGCGCGCAGGTGTCGCACTCACCATTCTTCTTCTCCCGTCCTCACAGGTTGTTGCGGCTCCGCAGCACTTCCGCGTTTCTTCTGGGTTTCACGTGACCGGTGAGGCCGTCACGTGCTTTGTAACTTACGCAACAATAAAAAAAAAAAAAACTAACACGCGCAGTGCGATGGATATTTATTTGTCTGTCTTTACAACACGTTAGTCAGAGTTATTTTACCTTTTAAAGAGATTTTTAAAAAAAAAGATAATTTCACTTTATTTATCACAGCGTTTTAAAGAAGTGACGATTTACAGCGAGCACCTGAACGCATCCTGAGCTCCGATTCGTTTAATATAAAATAACGTAATAATAATAACAACAACGTTAAACGTGCACAAACACACGTTTCTTAACGGTTGGATTTGTTTTGACGTTTCCTCCGAGCAGCAGAGGGCGCGAACCTCCGTCACCACACCGGAAGTGGCAGTCAGCTGACCCGCTCACATGATCGCTGCGAGCCTTCGGTCATAACAGCTCGATCTTCTCCGTCTCTCGGTGAGCACCTGACACCTGAACGGTTCGCGATGGCCGGCCGCGGGAAACTGATCGCCGTGATCGGCGACGAAGACACGTGCACCGGCTTCCTGCTGGGCGGGATCGGCGAGCTCAACAAGAACCGGAAACCCAACTTCTTGGTGGTGGAGAAGGACACGAGCATCACGGAGATCGAGGAGACCTTCAAGTAAGAGCGACGAGCTTCTCTGAGGGTCGATGTGAATCATCGGGATCGATCAATATCAAAACATCTGCTTAATCAATACGCTGCGATTATTATAAGTTTTATAGTGAAATGTGAATGGACTTTGTCTCCGCAGGAGCTTCTTGGCGCGCAACGACATCGGCATCATCCTGATCAACCAGTTCATCGCCGAGATGATCCGTCACGCCATCGACGCCCACATGCAGTCCATCCCGGCCGTGCTGGAGATCCCGTCCAAAGAGCATCCGTACGACGCGTCCAAGGACTCCATCCTGCGCCGGGCCAAGGGCATGTTCTCCGCCGAAGACTTCCGATAAACGTCGGTGGGCGCGAGGAGGGGGGGGGGCGTCCCTGACGCCCGGCGACGGGTCGCCTCCGTCAGCAGATGAATAATTTATTCCTCTTCATGTTGTTGTTTTTTTTTTTTTCTGGAAACAGGAAGTGGAAGATGTTTCAGTTTTCATGTGACCGAGTCTCCTGCCGTCGTTTTTAGACCAGAGTCAAGTTTTCCTTCTGACGCGGTGGAGCAGTTTGTTTGTTTGTTTGTTTGTGTTTGTTCAGATGTATTAACTTATGACATGTGACCAATGTTGAGGAAAATAAACGATGTCGTGGCTGTGAAGTTCTGACTCTTCTCGTCTGTGATCTTAAAGGTTCATCTCACATATATCTATAAACTCAACCAATCAAAACAAGTATGAAATACTGTTATAGTATTAGTACACACACTGCAGTATTAGTATGTATTCACTCCAGTATATTATGTGTACACTAACTGTGTGGATCAGACCTGGTCTTCAGCACGTCCCACAGATCCTGGATCAGATTGTGCTGATCAGGGTCGCTGATATCAGCCGGCAGAGTAAATATTGATCCGACCCTGAGCTTCGGTCAGCTGACCTTCAGTCTGACGTATAAACTGACCTCAGGTCTGCTGAACCAACCCCTGCTCGGTATAAAAACCGTGTGCGTGGCTGAGCCCCCTCCACTCGGACCGACGGGCCTCCCCCCTCTCTCCACCTGACGATGAAGTCCGCGGCGCCACTCCTCGTCCTGATGATGATGATGATGATGATGATGATGATGATGAAGGCCTCCGCCGGGCCCCTTCCTCCGCCGTCCGACCGCTCCAGGTGAGTCCCGCCCGGCCGCGCAGAGACCGGCGTGGCGGACGGCTGTGATGTTTTGTGTTTCCTGTGCGCAGACGGGACGACGGGGACGCCGGGACGCTTCACCTGCAGGAGGGCGGAGAGGACAACTCCACCAGGTGAGTCTCTCTTCTCTTCTAGTCATCACGGTTCTACGATCGTTGAGCTGCCGCAGGTTTTAAAAACCTAAAATCATCAGTTTGTTCTCGTCAGATTTTAAATGATGATTTTTTTTTTTTTTTTTTGTTTGGAGCCTCATCAGAACGTCAACGTGTCGGCGGACGGACTCCCGGGGTCAGAGGTCGTCTTTAATGTCTCACACATCAGCTCATTACAAAAACAAAGAGTTTTAACTGATTCTTGTTTCCTCAGGAGGAACAGCGTGTCTGTCTTCAGGTGAGTAATCAGGTTACCTGTGCTGGTACTCACCTGCTGTTAGTAGTAACTAGGAATGTAACTGATTACTTTTTAAAGACAAGTTACTTCTGTACCGCACGAATGCAGCCGTCTTTACAGAAGTAACTCCAGAGTTACTTCGCCTCGCAGCGGATTACTTTCCTCTGCAGTAACAGGTAAAGTAACTGAAGTTGTAACTAACTACTGATTACTAACGTCCCTGTAACGTCTCGGTCCGACAGATCTGAGAGCAGCGTAGAAGACAGAGCTTTCTCCTGCCCCCTCCCCACCTGCGCCACGGTCAACCTGGGCTCCTCCCTGCAGACCGGGGACAAGAAGGCGGGCAGCAGCACCTCCGACCCGTGGGGCATTGGGAAGAAATGACGCGGCACCTGATCCTGGACCTGATCCAGGACCTGATCCAGGACCTGATCCGGGATCTGATCCGGGATCTGTCCGCCTCTCGCCTTTTTACCTCCTCACCTGAACGACGACCCTCGAGGTTTATCTTGAAAACAGCCAGTCACGGAGCCGAACGGTCTGTGACATCACTGACAGGAAGTTGAATTTCTCCCGCCGAGGCTCATGGGAAACGTAGTGTTTTCATCTCACCAGCTCAGCATAAACTGTGGCTGGAGGTTAAAGGTCAGGTGGGCGTGGCCTGTGGGTCCTCTGGCCCTGTCGGAACGTGAAGCTCCGTGATTGGCTGTCTGTTGGTGAAATGCATCCTGGGAGTTGTGGTTCTCCTGGCCCTCGCCTTGAGCGTCACCGTTTGTAGGTTCCTTGTTTAAAAACCTGTCAATAAAAAAAAACATTCACAAAACACGACTCCTGAAATCAATATTAACGTAACAATGTAACACGCATTCAAAAAGAGTCATGACGGGGGTCAGGGGTCAAAGGTCAGAGGTGAGTGCCTGAAACAGAAACACACATAAATAAATAAAACGTGTTTTTAAAGCGTGTGTGTGTCGGCTGTGATGTATTTAATAGATTCTATGCAGATGAGCTGAGTCCATTAGAAAACAAATTAAATGTGTGAGTGGGTCTGTGCGCGTCTCATTAGCATCTTTTCATGTGTGGAGAATAATTATAGATTCTATTATTTAAACGGCCGCTCGTTTCCGTCGGCGCCGAACAGGAGGCAGAAACAGATTGATCGGTTTATCGGCGATCAATAGAGGCGGATTCAGGTGGTTAACATGCGATGGATAACGTACGACACATACGTCGCCATCGTCGCCAAGCGGGATAAAAGAACGTTTCTGCTGCTTCCTCTCACAAATGCTAATCACACACACCTGATTAACATGTGGAGCGTTCACACTCGCCTGTGAGGTTCACAACAACAACAACACAACATCACGACAAGGTCACAGTCATCACAACAACGCATCAGATTATTTCACTGTTTACAATAATAACTCGCTTTGTTTGATGTAAACGATCATCAGCTGTTTGTCCATCAGGCAGCAGGAACTGGTCAGACTGGTTGTAATGGTTCTTACATGTGTTAACAACTTTATTGATCGTTAATCAATAACTGATAATCGATAACTGAGTTTCAGTTACACAGTGAAGTGATGATCACCACAGAAGAAGAAGATCAGAGCAAACACAGAAGAAGATAAAAGTCCTGGACCACATCACTGCTGTCAGCCAATCAGAGAGCTGCAATAAGCACGGGGGGGCAGAGCGAGCGAGAGAGAGAGTGTTTGTGTGTGTGTGTGTGTGTGTGTGTGTGTGTGTGTGTGTGTGTGTGTGTGTGTGCTGGGGGGTGGATGCTGAGTGAGAAGCTCAGTTCAGACCAGAGGAGGTGAAGAGGAGGAAGAACCAGAGACACAGGAGGAGTGAAGCCAGCGGAGCAGAAACAAAGAAGCAGAGGAGGAGGAGGAGGAGGAGGAGAAGAAGGAACAGGAGGAGGAGGAGGAAGAGGAGGAGGAGGAGAAGGAGGAGAAGGAGGAGGAGGAGGAGGAGGAGGAGGAGGTCTCCTGTAACTGTAAGTCTGAATCTATATTGTTTTCCTTTGAGAAAAGTTAATTTCCTGTTTATGATTTGACACGAAGGAGACGGTCACTGTCAACGTGTCTCCTGCTGCTGATCCCCTGGGTCAGGTCCTGGTCTGGGTCCTGGTCCTGGTCCGGGTCCAGGTCCAGGTCCAGGTTCAGTGAAGGTGGAGACACCCCACAGTGATTCAGTAGAGGAAACGTTTTGTCTCTGTGATGAACCCGAGCCGACTTCCCCTCCACCTTTTCCTCATTTTTACATCATCATGACCCGATGACATCATCATCACCTGTTTACTGGTTCTGGATTATTTCTGTCGCGTTAATCCTCATTAACGTCGTTTACAAACCGAACTCGTCCTTCGTTCATACAAAACTGCCGACGCCGCTCGTTCCTGAGGCTTTTATTGTGAAAATGTCTCTGCACATCTGTGTGTGACAGATGTGCTTATTTATCCTCATTAATTTATGGATTACAGATTATAATCTGCGTTCAGTAACCTTTCAGCTCTCTCTCTGAACTCGCCCCCGTCGGCGTCACGTGACCTCATGACATCATGACCCGATGACCTCACGTTAAATCCGTGCAGCTGTTTAACAACCGCGCCATTAACTCATCATCATCCGGAGCGTCTGAGGCCACGCCCACTGAACCGCTCACCGATGATGCAATCACCGGTCGACCAATCACAGTCGACTAGAGGCATCATATCTAAAAAAAAATGTAGCTAAATGACTCGAGCGCTAATTCGTACGTGTTCTCGGTCCGAGTCGCCGACCGGAAGTGACGAGTCGTTATGATGTCATCCTCCTCCTCGTCGGGTTTCCCTCTGGAAACTTTTGGAACCAATAGAAGAACAGAACCCGGTTCTCCCCCCGCAGAACTCCATCGGGCCCAGAACACGTCCCTGTGGCGCTCCAGACCCGTCCGTCCTCACCCGGAGGGTTAGTTGCTATGGTACGTTACTAAGCTCCTCCACGGTCTGGACCTGATCCACAACGGTCCGGTCCGGTCCGGTCCACACAGAGCCTGCATGTCTGTCACACATCAGACAGGAGGACACCTGTGGTTGAACAGGTGTGTTGCCGTGGCAACCGGTGACATCAACGAATTAACTGTGAAAATGAGGGAAGGACATTCCGGCACGCAACTGCAGAATACTCCGTGTACTGTAGTATAAGTACTGAGGTCAACACGTGTGCGAGTCTGCCCACGCAATCTCACAATGACTTGTGTTGAAGTTGTGTGTGTGCGTGTTTTTGTGCGTCCTCCTCGTCCTCTCTGGGCGTCATGGTAACAGCAAAGAGGAGACACTTCACCAAACAATGACGTTTAATGCAACCTGTTCCACTTCCTTACACAACCGCCAAAATAAGAGCGTACAGCGGGCGCGCCAAACAGAACCGCAACCCGATCACGACCCGGACCAGGTTGGACAACAAAGTGTGAGAGCACTGAGGTCCAGAGACATGAAGAACCACCTGGACCTCAGAGACCTCCGACAGGAAGAAGCAGGGACTATTTTCAGCGGCGGATTAATCCACACGTGGATAATGAACAGTTTCCTGTTTATCATTTACAGTCACACAGAATCCAATCGCCATGAGGCAGGAGAACGATCCGACGAGCTCAGTCTGCGGTCCAACCGAGGACGACCGGCTCGCGGCACCGAGCCCACACCTGGGACAGGTAACACCAAGGTGAGGCGCGTCGCAAACCCTCCGAATCCCTCAGACGCCGCACAAACGCTGACGCAAACCGCTGTGTCCAGATGTTGAGCGCATTCGGGGACAAATCATGGAGAACGCGACGCCCGGCAGCCCTCCAGGTGAGACGCACCTGAGAGACTACAACTACCTGGCCCTGATCCTCGGCGTCCCCCTCATCCTGGTCATCATCCTGGGCAACGTCCTGGTGTGTCTGAGCGTGCTCACCGAGCGCTCCCTCAAAACCGCCACCAACTACTTCATCATCAGCCTGGCGGTGGCCGACCTGCTGCTGGCGCTGCTGGTCCTGCCGCTGTTCGTGTACTCTGAGGTCAGTGTTCGCCGGGACCGGTGCCAACCGGGACGGAAGGTTCGACGAGATCCGGTTAAGACCGGTTAGTTGTGAGCTCACCTGATTGTGACCGTTTCTCCTCGGGTGTCCGTCCCGCTTAGTTCCTGGGGGGGATCTGGACTCTGAGCACCTACATCTGCGACGCCTTGATGACCATGGACGTGATGCTGTGCACCGCCTCCATCCTCAACCTGTGCGCCATCAGCGTGGACAGGTGAGTCTCTGCGGAGGTCATGGGTCGTCTTCAGGTTGCTGTAGGTACTGCAGTAACGATCATACACATATATATATATTACAGGTACATTGCTGTGGTGGTTCCTCTGAAGTACAACAGGAACCAGTTCAGCGTCCGTCAGCTGGCCCTGATCACGGCGACCTGGGTCCTGTCTCTGGGCGTGGCCAGTCCGGTCATCTTCGGTCTGAACCGGGTGCCGGGTCGAGATCCGAGCTCGTGCAAACTGGAGGACGACCGTTTCGTGGTCTACTCGTCGGTCTGCTCCTTCTTCGTGCCTTGTCCCGTCATGCTCCTCTTGTATTACTGGATGTTTCGCGGCCTGCGGCGCTGGAGCGGTCGGAGTCGATCTCAGGCGGGTCGGGCCGCTCGCCCGGCTCTTTCTTTACGTCTCGGCTCGGCCCTGCAGCGAGCCAAGGCCAGGAAGACCGGGAGGAAAGACACGGTGGTGTTCACCACGCCGACCGGCCTCAGCCCCACCTCCCCCTCCACCGTCTCCACGACCCCGGTGACCCCAGTGACGAAGGAGCAGCGGGACGGGGCGGCGGCGGAGAGTGACCCGATGACGACGCAGATCGACAGCGTGTCGGACGGCGAGGCCGCGGAGAGGAGGGAGGGGGTCGAAGAGAACGGTCTGATGAAGACCGGCGCCAAGAGAAGAAGAAGAACCAGCAAGAGCAGCAGAGTCAGCGGGCGGGAGCGCAAAGCCATGAAGGTCCTGCCGGTCGTCGTCGGTGAGTACCAGAACCGCAACCAGAACCAGGTCTGAGACAGGTCTTACGGGTCATCGTCTGTAAGAGAACCACAACCAGAAATAGTCCCAGGACCAGAACCACAACCGGAACCAGGTCTGAGAAACCAATTGTTCCTGTTCGTATTTGTTCCTGTTTGTCTCAGCTGAACGTTCGTTCTCCACATAAACTGCTTTTCACGTGTAACTCCGAGTAAAGCTGTGAAGTAAAAATAGAAACTGCTTCTATCCATCTCCATGGAAACCATCTAACCATCTCAGCAGCAGCTTTGCACCAGAGACGCAATTAGACTCAACACTCACACTCGAGTGAAAGTAAAAAAAAACAAACGCCTGTTTTTATGGATTCGGTCTGAGCTACTTTTAACAGAATTCTCTGTTAACTGCTCTATTCGTTACGTTTCTACGCAGACGACGCTCACGTCTCTTCTCCAACACACACTCCTGAGTTGCATCGTTTTGCTGAGACAAACCCTAACAAACATCTGTCCCTCTGGCTGTCCCAGGTGTGTTTCTGGCCTGTTGGACACCTTTCTTCGTCGTCCACGTCACCAAGGTGTTGTGTCGTACGTGCGACATCGGCCCCACCCTCATCTCCGTGGTGACGTGGCTCGGCTACGTCAACAGCGCCGTCAACCCGATCATCTACACGGCCTTCAACGCCGAGTTCAGGAACGTCTTTCACAAGCTGCTCTGCTGTCGGACGTGAAACCGCGTGCATCCTCGTCCTCTGAGCCGAGACAGAAAAGACTGCATTCATCTCAGCTGGACCGTCTCTTATTTTGAAAGTTGTAATCGTCAGTCAGGCTTTTATTTTGGAGGCTGTAATCACGTGTTGCATGTGTGAAGAAGTATTTTACAGAAACGTGTTTTTATTGTTTTTACATTAAAGTGCTGATGAATATTTCTGTGACTGACGCATGAAGTTTGTGTAAAAGTTTGTTGTGTTTCTGTCTGTGAAGTGATGAAATGTAGCTGAAACGTCACAATAAAACGGCGAGTTCGGATGAAACGTTGGTCGGACTTGTTTCTGTCTGGACCTGACGACAGGTGTCAGGTGTCAGGTGTCAGGTGACAGGTGACGGACGACTCCCTCACACCTTTTGTTTTTCTTAAGAGACTCGTCACACGCTGACGTTTTAATCTCCTCCACCATCGCGATCGCTTAACCGCCGCGGACGCCTCGCGGCGTTACCACGGCAACACGGACACGCACACACGACCTCGGACAAGCGGATGTTTCCTTGAGATGGAGCGAGACGAGCCGCTGACATCAGATTTAATGAAAGCGCTCGGTGACCTCTGACCCCCGCCGCATCACTTTAATCTGAGCGTGAACAGGAAGTCGGCTTCATGTGTCAACACGCGTGTGGCGGCGCCTCCAGCTGAGGCGTGTGGTCGACACGCGTGTGCAGAAAACGGAGGGTTTTAATCCGGAGCGATTCATTTCTGTTTTCACTCTGCAGGATAAAGTGAACGCAGCTGAGAAAAACCACAGACAGTGAACACAACACTGTTGTTGGCCTACTTATCCTGCTCATTAATGCCCTGTAAGCCCTGTGCTAATGCTCTCTCACACACACACACACACACACACACACTCTCCTCCCTCTGCATAACAAACACATGAAAACATGAAAACGGTGACGACATGAAGCCGAGAGCAGGAGTCCGGGACGGACGGAGGGCGAGAGGCCGAGCGTAGAGCAGCAGGACAGACAGGTGAGCGCGTGACCCGGTCCAGGTCTCGGTCCTGGACCCGGGAAGACCAGCAGAGCTCGGTACGCGAGACCTGGGGCGGTCCACATCAAATGAGTCCATGTTCATGTTGAAATGTTCATGTTGAAATGGTTATTAGAGACTGACGGACCAGAATGTTTTACAGTATTTACGTTCACCGTCACTGGTCTGTGATCAGTTTTTACTGTGTGTGTGTGTGTGTGTGTGTGTGTGTGTGTGTGTGTGTGTGTGTGTGTGTTTCCTGGTGGGTATTAGCGTTCATTAGCAGTTTAATCCTCACATTCTTCATCCTAATTAACTGTCACCACGATGACATCATCCAGCCTGGTGGTGACATCACAGCTGGTAAACGATGCTGTGAGGACATAGTGTCCACTGACCCCCCCCCGTTTGTCTCTGTCTGGTCACGTCCTGATGAACTGACTCACTGTTTGTCTGGTCGTGAACTGGCCTGAGGTCAGATCTCCTCCTCTTCTAATTATTCATTAAAAGTCTCGCTTTGTTTGAAGGACAGAACGTCCCTGATTCTCGCCCGCTCGGTTCCTCCAGTCGGATCCGGACCGAGCCGGACCGGGTCGGGTCAGGATGCTGAGACCCTGCAGACTGCTGCTGTGGCAGGTGGCGCTCAGGTTATCCTGTCACGTGGTCACAGGTAAGAACCCGATGTCGATGATTCTGACGCCGGCGCCGCTCCCGCGCGGGACTGACGGCGGGTCACCCCCCTCAGCCAGCCTGTGCAGGGCGGGGGCGGACATCTTTGCGTCGGTCAGGGAGAACAGCCCGATGGGTCAGTTCGTCGCCAACATCAGCCTCAGCGGCGATCCGGGCGGCAACGCCGTCCGACTGTGTCTGACCGGAGGCAACGCCGACTGGTTCTACCTGGAGGGTCGGACCATCCGGCTCAACACCTCCCTCTCCAGAGTCCTGGACCGAGAGGTACGCCCGAACGCACCGCAGCGTATTTCACCTGGCGTTACCGGGGCAACCGGGAATCAGGCCTCAGGTTCCAGGAAGTAGACCGGTCTCACCTGGACGATGGCTGTCGGTGAATCGTGTGCATCTGTCTCAGGTTCTGGGATCGGTGCTGATCGCGGAGCTGACCTGTTACGAGGATGATGTCATGAAGGTAACGTCACCTGCGTCACCGGCACGGCGATGTGGGCGGGCGAACCTCTAATCCAAGGTGTCTCCTCAGAGTCAGTACCGGATCGTGGTGGAGATCCAGAACGAAAACGACAACAGACCCAGCTTCCTCCAGGACACCGTCCAGCCGTTCAGCGTCAGTGAGGTAAAACCCCGCCCACCGACTCACCTCCACACCCGCTGACCAATCGCTGAGAGAGGTGGCTGTGATGTCACGGCACCTGACACAAACTGGTAGGTGTCGGGGCAAAAAGTACCGAGACACGTGAGCGAAGGTAAAACACCTGAACCTGGAGGGGAGGCGTGTTCGTACCGACACGTGACGTCACGTGACGCTGAATGTGTCGTGTGTTCGCAGCTCACCGCCGTGAACTCCGTGGTCTTCACCGTGAAGGCGGCGGATGCCGACGGAGACATGATCCGTTACATCATCGACCAATCATGGGTGAGATCACACCTGTCCACGTGTCCGTGTCTGTATGACTGAACTGCGGTCACGTGACTCAACGCACCTGTCCGCCTGTTACCTGCAGCCCGACGCCCGCTTCTTCAGGATCGACCTGCCCAACAGCGGAAGCATCGTCCTCGACAAACTTCTGGACTACGAGGCCAGAGCTCACCTGGAGCTCTTCATCTGGGCCCAGGTAACGCCTGCGGGTGGTCACCTGGGCTGACGCCACCTGCGACAGGTGCTGGACGCGTCCGTCGTACGGAGAGCAGCGAAAATAAAATATTCCTGATGTGAAACAGGAATCGAACACCGCGGACAAGTTCAACACGTCGGCTCTTGTGACGGTGAACGTGGAGGACGGAGACGACCAGTACCCGCGCTTCCTGCCCTGCACACCTGTCTCGCCAGGTGTTCCCGTCTGCACGAACCCCACCTACACCACCAACATCACACAGAAGCACCAGGTAAACACCTGAGGCCGCAGGTGAACGCACACGTCACACACCTCTGGAGACACTTAATGTCATTAACGTCGACTTGTGTGTTTCAGGACATTGTTCTGGAGTTCTCTCCTGGTCCAATCAGAGCAGAGGACGGAGACCGAGGGATCGACGCTCCTCTGACCTACAGCATCCTGTCAGGTTGGTGGTTCATCTGGACATCACTACCTGTGTCCACCTGTGTCCACCTGTCTTCACCTGTCTTCACCTGTCTTCACTTTTCTCCCCCTGTGTCCACCTGTGTCCACTTGTGTCCACCTGTCTTCACCTGTCTCCACTTGTGTCCACCTGTCTTCACCTGTCTCCACTTGTGTCCACCTGTCTCCACCTGTCTCCACCTGTGTTTATATTAATGATGTCAGGAAGCAGAAACTAATTTTATAGATTGAACTCTTCATCATCTGTGTGTTCGACAGGTGACGATCAGGGCAGGTTCGTGATCAACAGCAGGACAGGTGAGCTCAGGTTGACCCGAGCGGCGCGTGACCAACGACGGACGCCGAACTTCGCCCTGAAAGTCTTGGTAATAAATCGACTTCCTGTTTGTTGCTTCAGTCGCAACGATGAGTCGAGAACAAAGAGTCCGCTGCTCTGTCCAGGTGTGCCAGGTGGACGACAGGCTGAAGTACAGCGTGGCGTCCGTCACGGTGCGGGTTCTCTCTGAGAACGCGTTCCCGCCGGTGTTCAACAGAACCACCTTCAAAGGTTTCATCATCCAGAGCTCCAGCCCCGCCTCCATCGTCTCCACCTACGGCAACCAGGTGTTGCAGGTCCAGGTGACGGACCGCGACTTCCCTGACGTAAGGCCAACTTAAGCGCTGCCTGTGTGACCGTCTGCGTTACGCCTGGCGACTCATCACCGCTGTCCAATCACAGGGCCTGAATCCAAACATCCTCTACTCCCTCCACCCCCTGTCCGGACTGTACCAAGTCACCCAGAGGGGGGTTCTGATCGCCAGGACGGACCAGCTGCACGCCTTCGACAGACACATTCTCCAGGTGAGTCTATGGATTCGAGATCAGTGGGAGGATCGGCCTGAAGATCAGAACTAAGAGCTTCACAGTGTGAACCCGCTCCACCTTACTCCCGGTGTACTGATGGGGCGGGTGGGGGTGTTTCCTGCAGGTTGTAGCCAGAGACGAAGAATCGGGAGAGGAAGTCTCAGCCTCAGTGGACATTGAAGTCCTGCAGAGAGGACAAGCAGGTGAGCTGAACCACAAACTGATCCGGGATCAGTCGCTCAGCCGTCACGCCTCACCTCATCCTCTTCCGCCCCTCGCGGTGCGTTCGCTGACCCGGCCTCCCTCCTCCCGGCAGTGCCCCGCGGCGCGTTCACGGAGCAGCGGACGTTCGGGGACGTGGACGGCCGGCTGGCGGGGGGAGTGGCGGTGACGCTGCTGCTGATGTTTCTGTCGGCGCTCGTCTTCCTGCTGCTCCGCAAGGTGAAGAGGCGGCGTCTACAAGGAGACCCTGAAGGCACCGCGGCGCCCGCGCCGGACAAGCGCCCGCACGCGGTACGAGCTTAACGTCAGCGCGCGGGCGGTTTCCAAACCGTCACGTTTTTCAGAGTAAAAGTCACGGCCCAGGAGGTGGAGCCCCAACACTGAGCCAACACAGAGGGACACCGGACTCCTCATATATATACACACATATATAAAATATATAGATTAGATAGTTCTGATGCTGATCATACGCACAACAACACAACACGTGGTCCTGTGAGAATCAGATTACATGTCACTTTACTGTGGTTATATATAAACACGTGTATATGTATATAACCTCCTGTCTCTGTGGTGTCTCTGTAGCCGTTGCCATGGTGATAAACAGCTGTTTGTAATACACACCCTCCTGTGTGTGTGTGTGTGTAGCAGTTGCTGTGGTTTCAGATGGTGCGTTCAGGGCCTGTGATGTTGTCCTTCCTGTTGTGCGGTGTTTGACTTCCTGTTTGTGTTCCTCACCTGTGTGTGTGTGTGTTAATCACCTGTGTGGTGTTTTTTTATGGGACTCTTTTTAAATACGCGACACCTGACGTCACACCTGTCAGCGCCAGCAGGTGGGCTGCCCCAGTCCGGGTCCAGGATCAGACGGGGCTGTGAGGCCCGGGTGAACAGGTGTGGTCTCTCCTCTCTGTGAACAGGTGAACGCCGGTCGTCCAGTTTCCCCTCTGGAGGACTCGACGCACGCCGCCAGAGCTTTCGGTCATCACCGCAGGTCTTCGTCAGACAGTTTCCACGGCCGACAGGGCGTCTACACCAGGAGACTGTCTCAGCTTCATCCTCCTCCACCTCCATCGTCATCATCGTCCTCCGCCTTCGTCACAGGTCCCGCAGACGGGTCCAGACCTGGTCTTCACCCGCCACCGCCCGACTGATCCGTGTCCTCGCGCCGCAGAGACTCTGTCCACGGGTGTTCACAGCGACCAATCAGAGGAGAGGTCACTGGAACGGGGCGACGGCCAGCAGCCAATCAGAGAGCAGAACCGTCTGACCTCGCTCGGTCTTTGGCGAAGAATCATGTGACTTCACGTCTGTGTTTGATCATCACTGTTATTACTGATTAGTATTATTGATAAGTAAGTGTGTTGATCGGAGGTGTGAAACTGAAGAAATGATTTAAATCAATAAAATCACAGGAGAAAGAGACATGATGCGTTTAAGTGCTGACGTAAACCTGGGACATCTGACGTTTAAATGACAGCGAGAGCGTTTTTTAAATACACACCAGTGGCTTTAATTAGAAAATAGTGCAACTAACGGACCAGAACCAGCACCGACTGGTTACACGCAGCGTAATAAAGCCTGAGCTTCCATTTAAGATGTGATTGACAGGAGCAGACAGCCAATCACAGGCTGCGAGCAACTTCATGTGTTCTTGTTTGGTAAAACCTGTAAAAGCTCTGAAAAACACAACGGCCCTCTAATGGAAGACGGTCGACTCGGACCCGACAGAACCGAACTGAGCGGACGCACACTCGCAGACACACTATATAAACACATGGCACCAGAGGTCACGTGACCGCGTGTTCCCGTGAGGAGTCAGGGAGCAGGAATCCGGAGCATGTCCAGCTGTGGGAGGTCCGAGCTCTGGGAACTTTCTCCTAAACATGGACAGCTGGGACACGACGTCCTCCCACCGGATCCCACCACACGTATGAGGAGAACTGGGATTGGTCGGCTGTGATGACGGCGGAGATCGGGGGGGGGGATTATTGATTAATCTGCAGATTATTTCCCTGATTGGTCAATTCATTGCTTTTATAAACTCGGCGTTGCAGAGTGACTGAGGGATGAAGTCACACCATTGGTCGGAGTGTCACAGTTTCCCCATTGGCTCTTTTAAAATAAGTTTTGTGTGTGTGTGTGTGTGTGTGTGTGTGTGTGTGTGTGTGTTTACGTGTGTGTGTGTGTTCTCCTCTTTCTCCGACAGCTGCAGCAGAACCTCTGCTGTGAATCCAGTGTTTTTGCGACTGAAAGCTCCTCTCAGCCGTTGAGTCGTGAACCTGCTCCATCCTCTCCGTCATCGCCCTCCCTCCTGGTTCTGGGTTCTGTTGCCATGGAAACCCAGGACCCGGGCGACAGACGTGTTCCTAATAATCTGACACGAGTACGCAAACGCAGTATATTGTACATGTACACGTGTATTATTACTGTTGATTTATTCTTTCACAGCAGCTGGTTCACAGACGCTCCTCGGTGACTCCGCCCGGCCCGTCTGCGGGGTCAGGTGACTAAATCGATCCACGTCCTCAGTGTCATTGTGCTTCGTTCTTTTTTTTTTTTTATTCCAGTGAGACAAACGTTAAATATTCAGCATGGGGTCCGACAGAACACGAGCCGGTTCTCGTCCAGTGCAGAACCACAAAGAACCGGCTTTAATGTTCCTGCTACGACAGACGCTCCAGCTCAAACTGCCGCTCGTGCGGCCTGGCGGCGGCGGCGGCCATGTTGGCGCCAGCTGGTTTCGGAGCTTCGGCGGAGGGTCCGTGCGCCGCCGCCCCCGGGGGGGCGGAGTCGTCCGGCGCCGGCGCGTCCGGCTCCGGGGACTTTCGGCCGTAATAAAGCGCCCAGAGCAGCGTGAGGGTCAGCGCCATGGCCAGGATCTGAGCCACGCCGATGGACACGCCCAGGAAACGCAACACCTGCAGCTGCTTCGTCCCGCGGATGAAGCCGTAGATCTTCGGACCGCAGCCCTGCAACACACACACACACACGCTTACAGCGACACGCGGCCGGACGGTGGCGCGCGGCGCCGCGCGGCGAGCCTCACCTCTTGGTGGAGCACGCTCAGGTCGTGGTGGTGGGCGTGGCGAGCGCAGCCCGGGTACTGATTGGAGCAGCAGGAGTCGGGCGGCCACTCCATCTCCGTCATCTCCAGCCAATCAGTGAAGTAGATCACCCCGCAGCATTTAAACTGTCCACAGGTGAACACGCAGGTCACATGACCGCAGTGTGTGTGTGTGCGTGTGTGTGTGTGGTACCTCTGTCTGGAAGCTGTTCCAGGTGTGTGTCAGCCACTGGTAACGCTGCAGGCCGTAGTTCGGCATCCGAGACTTCAGACTGATCATGTCAGAGCGCTGCACTGCCGGCTGCACACACACACACACACACACACGCACACACACACACACACACACACAACAAATCAACACAACTGATAATCATCCTGACAGCCAGGTGTGTCTGTCTCTCTGCTCTGATAGGACCGCCCCCCCCCATGATTAATCTGAACCGGAGACAGTTTGTGTTGTTGTTGTTGTGCGTCTCAGTGAAACAGGAGCTGATCTGAGAGCAGCCAGACGCGTCTCACATTTCTGGTTATTCTTAGAGGAGAGACGTTTGTATCAGCAGCTGAATATATCTGAAGCTGCAGCTGCTCATGTGGGGGGGGCAGTGAGGGTGGGGGGCAGCGGGGGTAGTGAGGGGGGGGGGCCGCGGTGGGGGGGTAGTGGGGGGGGGCACATCCCACAGATTCGACACTTACAGATAAAGTTGCAGTTTAACGTGTTGTTTTCATTGTGGAGAAGTGAAGGTCTCTCACCTCGTCGTACGTCCACACGGCGCTTGCCAGCTCCACGCAGAAGATCACTAAGAGACTGCCGAAGTACTGCGAGACGCAAAGACACAAAGACACAGAGACACAGAGACACAGAGAGACAGAAACACAAAGACACAAACACACAGACACAGAGACACAGAGAGACAGAGAGACAGAGACACAGAGACACAAAGACACAGAGAGACAGAGACAGAGAAACACAAAGACACCAGAGAGACAGAGACAGAGAAACACAAAGACACCAGAGAGACAGAGACACAGAGAGACAGAGAGACAGAAACACAAAGACACAAAGACACAGAGACACAGAGACACAGAGACACAAAGACACAGAGAGACAGAGACAGAGAAACACAAAGACACCAGAGACACAGAGAGACAGAGAGACAGAGACACAGAGACACAAAGATGTCATCAGACTCATCAGTGTTGTTGTTAAACGCATTGTGGTGTGTTGTTGTTGTTGTACAGACACACACACCACAGAAGAAGAAATGTGTTGTCATCACATGTTAACAAAACCACACTGCACACACACTCAGGGAAGATGAATGTGTGTGTGTGACCTCAGTGTGTTTGCACAGTGCTACTATCAGACATACTGATCTCACACACACACACACACAATCCATCTGCTGCCTGTCAGGGTGAACTTTTGACCTCACACACACACACACACACACACACACTTAGTGGGTAGGAAAGGCAGGTGAGAAAACACCTGAAGCTTTTTTCTGCTTAGTCTGATTCAGACAGTTGTGGAGCCAGATGTTGAACACACCTGCGAAGAGCTCCGCCCCCTTCTCACTACAGCCAGGTCAAAGGTCAAAGTATGACACTGGACAGACAGAGGATGCAGGTTTAAGTTTTAGGGTTTAAATTTAGTTTAACTTTAATCTGAGGTTATGTTTGGTTTAACTTTAATCTGAGGTTAGGGTTAGATTAATGTAATCTGAGGTTATGTTCAGGGATTTGTTGGTTCATTTCGACATATCCGTGTGTTACTGTTCATGTGTAACGTGTAAAAACAACAGGATGAGGTGGAGCCCTTCTCTCTATTGTGATGTGATCTCCCAGGTGTCTTGAGGCAAAGGGGGGGGGGGGGCTGAGGCGGGGCGGGTCACTTCCTGTCTCTGCCGGTTTCCCATCATCCTCTCTGGGAATCCATTCATCAGCCCTAAGCGGCTGTGTGTGTCCCAACGTCTCGTCTTTCAGGGACAGAGCGAGGGGACAATCTTATCTCCCCTGCTGCACAATGGAGGCCCCGCCCCCTGCCCCGCCCCTGCCCCTCCCCCCCTCAGGTGGCAGCAGACAGGTGATCACAGACTGACCTCTGTCCTGATCTGAAGGCGTTCAATGAGCGTGTGCGTATGGAAACTAAACACAGATTATGTGAACGTGTGTGAACACGTGAATAATCTGGCGCGGTCACGCGTGGTGCGTCGGGTGATGCGTCAGGTGACGCGGTGCGTACCCAGGACAGCAGCAGCAGGTTACACTTGAGCGTGCCGCAGTATCCCACCATGGCCACGATGATGAGGAAGCAGCACACGGCGATGATGACGGGGTGGACGGCCGGCGAGTACGTGAGGACGGCCGCCTCCTCCAACCTGGGGACGCACACGCAGACGTCACGCCCGGTCACGCCACCGACCCCGCGGCCCGGGGCGCCGCGACTCACCTGGTGTGGGCGGTGAGAGTCAGGACGGTGTTCAGGGAGTCTCTGATCCACGCTGCCACCCCCAGCACACATGCTGACATCAGCTGGACACACACACACACACACAGAAATAAACACACATGGATCAGTTTCCGCGGCTACAAATAACATCTTGGAATGTGGCGCTGCCCTACTTCCCCCGCACGCCGCCGCTTTCTCTGACTTTCACTGCAAACCGAATTAATGAAGCCCGCTTGCCCTTTGACCTTTAGGATCTGACATGTGTTTCTTGTGACACACACACACACACAAATAGAAATACACCAGTTAGAAGCTGTGCGTCACACTGTGATCTGGAAATCGTGTGTTGGCGTGGATTCCCCACGTGATCCGGACTGGTTCCGCAGGGTTCTCACCCAGAACAGCAGGTTGAGCGCGTACAGCAGACAGCGCAGACACCTCACCGCGTCCTCCCGAGCCATCCCGGTCCCGGCTCACCTGAGCCCGCGGCACCATGGCCACATGCTCGCTGCGAACGCGCGACGCGGAGCCCGGGTCCACTTCTCGGAAAGCTCCGGGCGCGGGCTCCACATTCCGCTGCGCCTCTCCTCCTCGGCTCTGTCCGGCGTCTTGTTTTAGCGGCTCGGGTTTATCCGTGAGAAGCTCCAGGAAAACTTCCACAACAGGTGGTTTCTTACTTTCCCCTCAGCCCCCCCGGGACGATGGAGCCGCGCGCAGCTCCGGCGCTGACATTTCCAAATCAATCACCGCTCACTTAGCGGGACGGAACCGGAGAGACCGCGGCGTGGATCGCGTTTAAACCGCTTTCCTCCGGGAAAACGCTCGTTATGTGATCCAGAAAAATTCAAACTCGAAAGCTGAACAACGAAGATCCAAAACCAGTGAACGGCACAAACACCGTGTCCCCCCCTCAACTCTCCAGAATCTGACGCGTAAACGTGGCCCCTGCTGCGTGAAGGCTCCGACCCGAACTGTGGAGCTGAAGTCCGGACAGCTGGCTGCGGTGGGAGGGGGGTGGTGCTGTCCCGTCCCGTCCCGTCCCGTCCCGTCCTGCTGCCGCCTCTTCTTCCTCTTCTTCTTCCTCAGTAATTAAACGCGCGCAGCAGCAGCAGCAGCAGCAGCCGCTCCCTCCCTGCCCCGCCACCGAGTCCTGGGGGAGGACAGAGGAATGTGTCCGCCTCCAGCCGCAGAACCGCCGGGTCAGCAGGCCAACGGGCTGAGCGTTGTTGTGTTGGGGAGGATGAACACGTGGAGGCCTCTGCTGGCAGCGCCTTCACCCACACACAGGGACGAATATGGAAATAAAACAGATGTTTACGCAGACAACTGTCCAGAAGTATGTGGACACCACCTACAGCGACACATACTTCTATACTACATCTAGTGTTTACAGACGTTTGCATTTCTGTCCTCTGCATCTAAATCCCTCGTGTTTGTTATGGTCTAATTCATATTCCCGTGCACCTTACCTGGACATAACCCTGATGATGTCACAAGAAGTGACGGCTACATTTCATACTTGATTTACTTGAGGCTGCAGCAGACAGAATATTTTTTTTTCCATTCCCGTTGGAGAAAAGAGTCTTTGAGGAATCTGAAAATGTTTCCGAAGCAGCTGCGAGTGTCATTAAACAGTCACAGGCCCTGACACAAAGCTTCACAAAACTGAAGCGTTTCATCAGCCAGCGATTAAATCAACGAGTTTAAACGAGCTTGAGTTTGCGATCTGTTTGAACATCTGTATCAACATCTTTATGAAACTTACATTTCCCTCAGCAACACGTCACAAATTCATGTTACATGTTACAGATAAACCATAAATTATGTGATTTCTTAATGGAGTTTTGTATGGCGAATGCTGATCATTACATAAATATGTTTACGTACAATAAAAGATATAGATAATCTAAATAAAATCATCTGGGGAATAGTTTGGGGCTATTTTTTTACGCGAGACTCGTTTTGAACTCCAATTCCCATGAGGCCTCTGTCAAATCAACGGCCGGGTACGTCTCCGCCAATCAGAGCCCAGGAAGCCTTGTGCGTCACCGCCTCTGACCTCAGTATTTTTTTCTGAGAGAGACAGAGACTGACGGCGCCATATTGAAAGAGGAAAATTGTTCCGTGAAACGCGAAAAACGTCGAATTTGCCGCCATGCTGTACCTGGAGGACTACCTGGAGAGTGAGTATGACACTATGACTAGGCCACGGCGTCGGCGTTCGGGCGTTTTGTGCAGTGAATGTGCGACATTTGCCGGCCGACGCGGCTCGGGCCGTTAGCCTAGCCGTGCTAGCAGGTAACGGCTTCTTCTTCTGCTGGCAGTGATCGAGCAGCTACCCATGGATCTCCGCGACAGGTTTACGGAAATGAGGGAGATGGACCTGCAGGTTCAGAGTACGTACAGCCGGTAACACACACTCAGCGTGCACGCACACACACACAGTTACACACTCACACACTCACACACACACACACACACACACACACACACACACAGCGCTGCGTGCACACAACGACTTTAATAACGTTGCAGTGTGTATGTGTGTGTAATTAACACGCTGGTTAGCAGCAAGCGGCTAACTAGCGCTAACCGGTTTAAACGGACGCTTTTATTTACACCTACACCTGTCTACACCTGTCCTGTGTGAGCCAGCCTTACTGATTTCTTAATACATTACTTATATTTTTTTACTATATTTAAAATTATATATATAGTATTGGTATATATGGATTTTTTGTGTTAATTTTTCATTTTTTTTATTTGTATACATCATTTAATTTCTCTTGTTTTTCTTTCTTTCTTTCTTATTATTTATTGTTTTCTCCCTATGTGATCAATAAAGACACTTGAACATCTGCACATAATATCAAAATAAAATCTTAAAATCAGACCGGTCGGTGAGTAGCAGCTGACCCGAGAGAACAACGAGAAAACACGTTTAATTTGGAGCACATACATCAAGATGTGTGCGCTTGTACAATTTAATGTGCGTTTTTATGTTCTTGATTTATTTTTTCCTTCCTCCTCATCTCACAGATGCCACAGATCAGCTGGAGCAGAAGGTGATCGAGTTCTTCGTCAACGCAAAGAAGAACAAACCCGAGTGGAGAGAAGAACAGATGGAGGTTATTAAAAAGGTGCGTTCGCACGTCGGGGCGGCGTCGCTCCCGACGACCGAGCTCTGACCCTCTGTGTGTTTCAGGATTATTACAAAGCTCTGGAAGATGCGGACGAGAAAGTCCAGCTGGCCAATCAGATTTACGACCTGGTGAGCGTCACAGCAGATACGTGTCGCGCGCGTGTCGACAACCCGGAGGAAGGTTTTCAATTCTTCGTTCGTCTCTACTCAGGTGGACCGTCACCTGCGCAAACTGGACCAGGAACTGGCCAAGTTCAAGATGGAGCTGGAGGCCGACAACGCCGGGATCACCGAGATCCTGGAGAGACGTAAGTCGCCCTTCGGCCTGCGATCGTCCGCCAACACGCCAGGGTTTAATTTGCCGTCTGTGTCTTCAGGGTCTTTAGAGATGGACAGTCCGTCTCAGCCCGTCAACAACCATCACGTCCACTCCCACACCGCGGCCGAGAGTAAGTATGGACGGACCGGCCACGTCGATCACGAGTTGTGTTGTGTTGGGGTGTGAGACGTCTCCTTCTCGCCGTGACAGAGAGGAAGTACAGCGCTCCCACTCACCACACCACCGAACACGTTCCAGAGAAGAAGTTCAAGTCCGAGGCTCTGCTGTCCACGCTCACGTCAGACGCCTCCAAGGAGAACACGCCAGGTACGGCGCCGTCGCACGCCGACTCCGCCCCCCCCCTCACCTGTGAACCCCTCATCGTGCTCACTGCGCCCCCCCCCACAGGTTGCCGTACCAACAGCACGTCCTCGTCCACCAACAACGTGTACAGCGTCAACTCCTCCCAGCCTCTGGCCTCCTACAACCTGAGCTCCCTGCCCGCGGGGCCCGGGGCCGGAGCCGGGGCCATCACCATGGCCGCCGCCCAGGCCGTGCAGGCCACGGCTCAGGTCAGCAGAACCCTCGGTCTCGCGGAACCCGTCTGGCGCGGGAGGTTCCGGTTCCCGACGCCGGCGTCACCGTGTGTGTGTCTCCTGTGTGCAGATGAAGGACGGCCGCAGGACGTCCAGCCTGAAGGCGAGCTACGAGGCCATCAAGAACAACGACTTCCAGCTGGGCCGCGAGTTCTCCCTGTCCCGGGACAACGGCGGCTACTCCTCCTCCGCCCTGGCCTCCACCCTCACCCAGACCCTCACCCCCACCACCACCTCGGACTCCAGGGGGCGCAAGTCCAAGTAAGACCTCCGCGCCCCGTCCGTCCGACCGACGCCGCGCCGCGTACAGGTACCGATCCGGCTCGATCGACCGATCTTCTCTCGCCCTTGTTTTCCAGGAGCGGCATCAAGTCTTCCAATCACCAGTCGTCTTCGTCGTCCTCCTCTTCCTCGCTGTCGTCGTGCTCGTCGTCGTCCGCCCTGGCCCAGGAGCTTTCCCAGCAGGCGTCGGCGCTGCCTGAGGCCGAGGCCAGCAGCCAGGTGGACTGGACCTACGACCCCAACGAGCCCCGATACTGCATCTGTAACCAGGTACACACACACACATGCACACACACACATGCACACACACACACACACACACACACACACACACACACACACACACACACACTCTGTGTTTACATGTGACAGCAGTGATCGTGTCGCACCCTGCAGGTCTCTTATGGAGAGATGGTCGGCTGTGACAACACAGACGTGAGTATTGTTTGTTGTAGTGATTGATCTCCGTCAGAGCGACGATCAGCTCAGTCTGGCCGATCGATTGATTGTTCTGATCCATTGATCCGTCCGTCTCAGTGTCCCATCGAGTGGTTCCACTACGGCTGCGTGGGCCTGACGGAGGCGCCGAAGGGGAAGTGGTACTGCCCCCAGTGCACGGCCGCCATGAAGAGGAGGGGCAGCCGCCACAAATAGACACGCCCGTCCGCCATGTTGGATTCCGGCTGGCGCGCGGCAGAAGGTCAGGGGTCAGGCGGCCGCTCTCGCACGGCGGCGGACAAAACACGCTGCGCCGACGAGAACGGATTAAAGCAAACTCACCTGAGATCTGAGATTAAAATCAAATCTTCCCGGATTATGATTTCAGTCAAACTCAGGCTCGATTTGATCAAATCTCAAATCAGAGTCCGAACGTGAAATCAGAATCCTTCGGGTCCCGGATTGAGATTAATCTCAGAACTCAGTTTCCACGCAGACGTGTCATCTGTCATCTGTGAATCATCGATCATCAGAAATCACGACCTCGCCGTGAACGCGGGTCATCGGACGTTCTCGCGCCGGACGGACTTTCGCTTCGGTTCATCGTCCAAAACGATCTGGATCGAACCGAGACTCACCTGGTCAGGTGGGGGGTCAGAGGTCGACCCGCGGGGGCGGGGCTGTGGGTGTAGAGTCTGAGGAGACGATCTGAGATTCACCTGAAGAAGAACGACGTTTGTTTCGTCTTTAAGATCATCAATAAACTTATTGATCTGAGGTTCATCACGATGAGCTGCGTTTTATTTGTACAATATGTAGTGTCCAGATTTTAACGCGTCACGTTCCTCAGATTAATCTCAGATCTCAGATTACCCCCCCCCCTCCCCACGAGAAGAACCACAGGACCCACGTTTGGACCAGGACTACAGGAGCCCGGCAGGCTCAATCCTCACATCATCAATGACGTGTAACTCCCCTCACCTGTTTCAGAATGTACACAGAGGTGTGTGTGTCTGTGTGTGTGTGTGTGTGTGTGTGTGTGTGTGTGTGTGTGTGTGTGTGTGTGTGTGTGTGTGTGTGTGTGTGTGTGTGTGTGTGTGTGTGTGTGTGTGTGTGTGTGTGTGTGTGTGTGTGTGTGTGTGTGTGTGTGTGTGTGTGTGTGTGTGTGTGTGTGTGTGTGTGTGTGTGTGTGTGTGTGTGTGTGTGTGTGTGTGTGTGTGTGTGTGTGTGTGTGTGTGTGTGTGTGTGTGTGTGTGTGTGTGTGTGTGTGTGTGTGTGTGTGTGTGTGTGTGTGTGTGTGTGTGTGTGTGTGTGTGTGTGTGTGTGTGTGTGTGTGTGTGTGTGTGTGTGTGTGTGTGTGTGTGTGTGTGTGTGTGTGTGTGTGTGTGTGTGTGTGTGTGTGTGTGTGTTTATTGGTTGTGTGTGTGTGTGTGTGTGTGTGTGTGTGTGTGTGTGTGTGTGTGTGTGTGTGTGTGTGTGTGTGTGTGTGTGTGTGTGTGTGTGTGTGTGTGTGTGTGTGTGTGTGTGTGTGTGTGTGTGTGTGTGTGTGTGTGTGTGTGTGTGTGTGTGTGTGTGTGTGTGTGTGTGTGTGTGTGTGTGTGTGTGTGTGTGTGTGTGTGTGTGTGTGTGTGTGTGTGTGTGTGTGTGTGTGTGTGTGTGTGTGTGTGTGTGTGTGTGTGTGTGTGTGTGTGTCTGTGTGTGTGTGTGTGTGTGTGTGTGTGTGTGTGTGTGTGTGTGTGTGTGTGTGTGTGTGTGTGTGTGTGTGTGTGTGTGTGTGTGTGTGTGTGTGTGTGTGTGTGTGTGTGTGTGTGTGTGTGTGTGTGTGTGTGTGTGTGTGTGTGTGTGTGTGTGTGTGTGTGTGTGTGTGTGTGTGTGTGTGTGTGTGTGTGTGTGTGTGTGTGTGTGTGTGTGTGTCTGTGTGTGTGTGTGTGTGTGTGTGTGTGTGTGTGTGTGTGTGTGTGTGTGTGTGTGTGTGTGTGTGTGTGTGTGTGTGTGTGTGTGTGTGTGTGTGTGTGTGTGTGTGTGTGTGTGTGTGTGTGTGTGTGTGTGTGTGTGTGTGTGTGTGTGTGTGTGTGTGTGTGTGTGTGTGTGTGTGTGTGTGTGTGTGTGTGTGTGTGTGTGTGTGTGTGTGTGTGTGTGTGTGTGTGTGTGTGTGTGTGTGTGTGTGTGTGTGTGTGTGTGTGTGTGTGTGTGTGTGTGTGTGTGTGTGTGTGTGTGTGTGTGTGTGTGTGTGTGTGTGTGTGTGTGTGTGTGTGTGTGTGTGTGTGTGTGTGTGTGTGTGTGTGTGTGTGTGTGTGTCTGTGTGTGTGCGTGTGTGTGTGTGTGTGTGTCTGTGTGTGTCTGTGTCTGTGTGTGTGTGTCTGTGTGTGCGTGTGTGCGTGTGTGTGTGTGTGTGTCCAGGGATGTTAAAAACAACGTGAAATAAAGTGGTGCAGATGTTTGGTAAGTCTGCAGCTCCTGTTTCCAGAGCTCAACACGTTAAACACACACGTTGGTCTTCATGTTTACATGTTTACTGTTTGTGCGACGTCTCCAGGAAGGATCGACAACATTTTATTTATAAAACAGAAATAAACAGGAAGTGGAAACTGATCTCTGCTGAGCTCCATGTTTAAACGACCTCAGACCAGGGGTTTGTTTTCAGATTATTTATTAATAATCTTAGATTAATATTCTGACATCCGGGGTCGTGTGTCGTTGTGCAGTTTGTGTTTGAGTCCTGGCTGCGGCAGCTGCGTGTGACCAGCAGGTGGCGCAGCCGCGTCCAACAGGTTTCAATGAGCCGCTTCATTTCAACAACAAGGAACCCTGCGACACGAAGACCACGTGAGGGGGTCGAGAGCTCCGGAAACAGCGTGTAAAGGTGGCTACACCTGCGTGTGTGTGTGTGTGTGTGTGTCTGCCTTTCTTTCTCTCTGTGTGTTTCTGTGTGTCTGTCTGTCTATGTGTATGTTGTCTCTCGTGTGTGTCTTTCTTTCTCCCTCTCTCTCTGTCTATGTGTGTGTTGTCTCTCATTCTGTCTGTGTGTGTGTCTCTCTCTCTCTCTCTGTCTGTCTTTCTTTCTGTGTGTGCGTGTTGTCTGTGTGTGTCTCTCTCTCTTTCTGTGTGTGTCTGTCTGTCTATGTGTATGCTGTCTCTCGTTGTGTGTGTGTGTGTGTGTGCGCCTTTCTTTCTCTCTGTGTTTGTGTCTCTCTCTCTCTCTCTCTCTCTCTCTCTCTCTCTCTCTCTCTCTCTGTGTGTGTGTGTGTGTGTGTGTGTGTGTGTGTGTGTGTGTGTGTGTGTGTGTGCGCGCGCTCAGCAGCAAACTTTCCAAGAACCAAACTCAAAATAAGACGTTTTTCAAAATGCGGTCAAAGAGAAACGTGTTTGGCTCTAACCCCTGAAACACACACACACACACAGACACACACACACTCAGACACACGCTCTGTGTGTGTTCCCGAAATAACTGTGAGCGTTTCAGCAGGAGGGAGGGGGAGGAAGGAGGAGGAGGAGGGTGGAGGTGCTGACCCGCAGAGGAGCGGCGGAGTTTTAACGGAATCCAGCGGAGAAACCGGAGGAAAAGCCCCGGACCCTCATCTTCATCCCGCGAGGAAGGAAGAGGAGGAGGAGGAGGAGAAAAACACGAGCGGAGAAGGAGCGGGGAGTCGCGGACGGGCCTCCTTCCTTCTCCTGCTGGATTTAACTGGAACCAGATGGTCCGCCTGCCAGACTCCTGCTTGTTGTGAACTTCCCTCTGACGCCACCGGACTCTTTTCAGCTCGTGCGCACTTTGGACCGTCCGCTGGCCCCGGCTGGACGCGGACCCCGTCGGAACCCGAAAACGAGCCCCGGATGCGCGAGGATGACGGCGAAGCGGAGGGGAACGGGTTCCCTTTGAAGTTCTGCGTGTCGCGGGCACATGACCGCAGCGGGGAGCGCGCGCACGGTCGGAAACCACCGCGATTTAACGATCGACTCGCGATTGATTAGAGGTGATCGAACTTCTTGAAGCGTTTTAACGCTCAACCGAACGCAGTGGTACATCCGGATTAGACCCGCTCCATCAAAGTGAAGTTAACGTAAAGATAACGGTATCTTCACACACACACACACACACACACACACACACACACACACACACACACACACAGACTCCTGTGGATTCAGAAGTGAAATTTAATTCAGCTAAAAGTTTTTCTACTCGACGGACATTCACTTTAACGCGTGTTAACGCATTCATGTGAGGGGGGGGGGCTCAGGTGAGGAGGATGAGGGGCCCACGTGACACCTCGGGGATGTAAAGCGGCCCCTCCTCTCATGCGGTGCCTCCTGGCCTCGGTCGCCGGGATGCTGCTCCGCCGCCGCTCCCGCTCCGGCCCGCTGCTGCTGCTCGGGGTGGCGGTGTGTCTCTTCTACCAGACCCTGATGGTGGCCCGGAACCGGCTCCGGTCCGGACAGCAGCACCCCGACGTCCGCAGCAGCAAACCGGCGGATGAGGTCCTGCTGGAGGAGACCAGAGGGTTCATCTCCACCCTGGAGGCCTTCCACAGGGAGGCTCAGGTGAGTCCTACCTGCCCCCCCCACGTTCATTTCCTGCCTCTCAGCATCACGTGATCAGAAGGCGGTGAACCCGGGGTCGAAAGCTCCTGGACCTGTTTATGTTTAGTGGTGTTTTACATTACATTCAGATCTCATGGATCCACTGATGAATTCAGATTAAATCCCAGATGATGAATTCAGATTAAATCCCAGATGATGAATTCAGATTAAATCCAAGCTGTTGAATTCAGTGTGTTTCTGATTTCAGCCCGGCGTCTCTCGCCTTCGTGGCTTCTGGCTCATTGTTGCAGTATTTTTAGATTATGAGGGGCTCAACGGCCGCGTGCCCCGCGGTTTTATCTTACCACAGGGTGACTGACAGGGGCCGCCGGCCAATCAGACGCGGCCGTTCAACGTGTCCCGTCAGTGTGTGTGTGTGTGTGTGTGTGCTGGGTATTTTAAGTGTGTCCTGGTCCTCGATGTCCCCTGATATAAACACTGGTGTCATTAATCAGCAGATCCAGTTTCTGACAGATAACAGAGTGTGAAGTGGCAGCTGACAGACACTCACACACACTCACACACACACTCACACACACACTCACACACACACACACACACACACACTCACACACACACACACACACACACACACACACACACACACTCACACACACACACACACACACACACACACACACTGGGCCTCGTGGTTTGTGTTTGTCTCCAGTAAAACGCTGCTGTCCTCAGTCTGTAAGCGGCTCGTCTTTAAAGGAGCAGTCCCACGTTTTACGGCCTCCGGGACGTGAGCTGGAAGCTGATTGGCTGCGAGCCCCCCCCCCCATGCTCAGAGTGACATCACACAGGTGGCCCCCCCTGCTGTTTGACTGACAGCAGGTCAGACGGGCTGTCACAGCTGAGTCCGACCCCCCCGTGTCCCCGTTAATGGACGTGGGACAGTTTTGGACAGGAGACAGGATCCTTTAATGTTTAATCTCTGTCTTCAGGTCCAGGGGACGTCCCACAAACCCCCCCGGCGGCGGCGGGCCGTGGTTCTGACGGGTCGACACCCGCCCTCGGACACCGAGGTGCAGCTGTACCAGCAGGTCCTGAAACAGCTGGACTACGAGGTCCAGATGTCCAGATACGCAGAGACCAGCAGCTTCCTCCGAACAGACCGGGGTAAATAAGTCGTACTTTCTACACGCTGCGTGTACATGTACACAGGTAAACACGCAGGACTGCGTACAAACACACGCCGGAGGTTCGGGCCGGTTCTGTTTACACTCGGAACATCTGGACAAACATTCATCACAGTTTCAAACTTTATTGACACAGAACAGAAAACAGCTGCAGAGCCTCGGCCGGGTCAAAGGTCGCCGTGCGTCTGTCCTCTCTCAGGACTGGGATCGGGTCTGAACCGGATCCGTCCCTGCTCGGCGTTTCCTGTGCGCGCGCGTGTCCGCTCTTTGTTTGGACAGGCGCTTCCTGTCCCTGCCCCCTGATTGGCTCGGACCGAACCTCGCGTCGATCCCGACTCGGTTCTCACGGGTTCCACTGACGTTCCTCCGAGCTTCGGCCCCGTGTTGACGCGTCTCCATGGTTACAGGCGCGAGTGGGTGGAGCCTGCTGCTGTGCCTCAGCACCGCGGAGCGCAGCTGTCTGAGGAGGATCAACTTCTCTCACCTGCAGCAGCATCAGCAGGTGAGACTCGCCCGTTTGCTCCGGCCAATCGCAGGCCCCCCGGGCGTCCTCGTGAGCTCACCTGCGTCTCTGCGTCCTCAGGTGAACTTGATTCCTGGCCTGGTGGAGGCCTTCTCTGATGCAGGCGGAGGTCTGTGTCACTTCTACGCCCGCTCGCACCTGACAGGTGAGCGTGAGGAGACGTTCCAGGTGTGAACTGTACGCTCAGGTGTGTTCACCTGTGACCTGTCTTTGCATCTGCGCTTAGATTTACCCATGAAGCCGCACTCCTGTGGATCGGCCAATGAGAAGCCGCGGTTTCCTCAGGACAGGTGAGTGCCAGGTCACCTGTGAGAGAAATCAAGCGCACCTGTGCTCAGCGTCTTCTCTCCCGCAGTCCCGTCGGAGCCCCGCCCCCTGCTCTGGTCGCCATGGTGAATGTTTACGTCCTGGTGACCTCAGTCAGTCCGCTGACATCATTCCTGCATGACATCAGCGTGGTGACGACCAATCAGGCGCAGAGGGGACGGCCCGCGCAGGTGAGGAACCTGCAGAGATTTATAGATTTACTGATCAATAAGTCGATCACTTAATCAATGAAGCCCCCCCCACACACACACACACACACAGCTCAGGGACTTCCTGCTGCAGCAGCTGGGACCAGCGAGTTCCCATCAGGCTTTGGGGCAGATGAAGCAGGTGATAGGGGAAGTGCTGCAGGCGGCTGCGTCGACCAATGGGAAGCAGCGAACAGTCGGCAGGTAAAAGCATCAGCTCAGGTGTTTTTCATTCACAGTTTTCTGCTTTTTAACACTTTTTAAGGTTTGTTTCACACCGGCAGCAGGATCCCGGTTCGATTATTGATTATTGATCGTGTGTTTCAGGTGCGAGCTGTGTTACCAGCTGCTCACCTTCACTCTGCGGTTCAGCAGCTCCGTCTCACCTGTGGTCGTCCAGGTACGTTTCCTTCAGATCACAGCGAGACCAGGAGACAGGTTTTCACTGGCCTCCCCTTCAAAATAAAAGCCTTTGCACGCACAAACTTTACCATCATGGCTGATCTGAGGTCAGCGACGCGCTGCAGACCGGGTCACGGATCTGAACCCGTGAGGGACACGTCGGCACGTCCCCGGGCGTCCTCCGTCTCCGTCCGCGGGCGGAGACGTAAACACTGCGACGAGATCAGTTCAGCAGAACAAACGGGCCGTTGTCCTCATGTGGAGTTTATTAGAAGCTGATCTGTGATCAGCGGAGCGCGTCGCTCAGAGCAGCACCTGTCTTTATTTAAACACAGCAGGTGAGCTGCAGGTAAACCTCCACCAGGGGTCACCACGTCCTCTCTCTCTCGCTGAGCTCTGTCTCCGGTTGGACGCCGATGCAGCTCCGTCTCTTTGTCTCCAGGTGGACACGGATTTAACGTTCTCCGCCCTGAGCGAGGACACCTTTGACGGACAGATCACCAGGGACGTGATCTTGGAGGACGCGCTGCGTTTCCTGCTGGGGACGCGCACCCCCCCGTCCTCGGAGACGGGCGGGACACAGGTGGCCATCAGCGCCGAGAAAAGACGGCAGCTCTGCGGAGACGCCGAGTGTCCCGGCGGAGGACGGATGGTTCTAACGCCGGCCGGCCCGTGTCTGTCGGAGGACCAGTTTCTTCTTCTGCTTCAGTTTCAGCGCCGCCTGGCGACGCCCTCGGCTTTTCAGCTGGTAAACACTGCAGTACACTCACGAGTACTTCTGTGAGTACACACAAATACTGAGAAAATACTAGAACCCTCTAGAACTACGGACGTATTAGAACCCTGAGAACCGCGTGAGGAAGGACGGAGACAGAAGCAGAACCACATTCACGTTCAGTGTCTCTTTCTCTCTGCAGCTGTATCCCAGCACCTCCTCCTGCTCCTCCTCCTCCTTCCTCTCCTCCTCCTCCTCCTCCTCCTCCTCCTGCTCCTCCTCCCCCTCCCTCTCCTCCTCCGCCCCCTCCCGTCCTCTGAGCGTCTCCGATCTCCTGGTCCGGATCAGCTGTTACTACGAGCAGCGGAGGAACCTCAGCTCCAGGTGAGGAAACGATCTCCCATGATTCCTTGCTCCGCCCGTGTGCCAATCAGCTGACGGTTCTCTGTTCGCGACAGGAGGGACGAGACGGCCGAGTCCCCGTCAGGTAAAGGTGACGGGCCGAGCGGTCCGGCCCGGGTTCGGCTGGCCGCCCCAGGTCCCTGCGTGGACCCCCACCTGAGACAGATCTACACCGACCCCCCTCGCCCTCACCCCCCCCTTCAGCCCCCGGGTGAAGGAGTATCGCGCCGAGGTGTCGTTCGACACGGTGACGGTTCGAATCCGGCCGGAGACGGTCAGCTCGGCCTGCCGGGTCCACCTGGACGAGCACCGGGGGCCCAGGTGAGCCCCCCCCCCCGACCCCCTGACCCCCGACCCGCGACCTCTGACCCCTGACGGCCGGTTTCCGTTCTGTCTCCAGGATGGCGAACTACCCGCTCGGCCTCGGGGACAGCAGGATCAGCGTCCTGGTGACGGACGACGGCGAGCCGGAGCCCGTCGTCATGACGATCTACACCGTCCACGTGTTCCGCGAGAGTCGACCCAGTCTGCCCATGTTCGGAGATCACGTGACCTGCGGCTTCGTGCAGGTGGGCGAGCGGCCGCCGGGTGGACGTGAGGTCATAACCGCGAGACGCTTCGCTTTCGGTCGAATCTGTCGCAGTCCGGGACCAGGTTCTGGACCAGGTCCTCTCTGATCCACCTGTGCTCCACCTTAATTAGACACATGAAGAGAGGGGGGCGTCCCTCTCCCCCCCGGGGGGGCCCCCGACGGGGCCCCTGGAGAACAGAGGGCCCGTTGATGCAGGGTGGGGTCGGTTCTTTGAAGTTCTGTCATGTGGAGATGAAACGCAGCAGCTGCTGTTTAATGAGCAGAACCTCAGGGTCCAGTCAGCTAAGGGCCGTGTCCCACCTGTCCACCAGGTGTCTCTGGTCCGTAATGTAACATCAGCGTGTTCGCAGCAGAACCCGAGGCGGCGCCGGTTCTGAGGTTGGATCGGGAACCTCGGCAGAACCGGGCCGCGACTGGACCGACGTCCCGTGTTCCTGCTGACAGCGGGACAAACCACGTGTCTGTGTGTGTGTGTGTGTGTGTGTGTGTCTGTGGGGGGGGGCTCCTCAGTTCAACAGAGCAGAATGTTCTGGCAGAGCCCCCGTGACCTTTGACCTCCTCCTCCCTTCATGTTCGTCAGATTAAAGAGCTGCGGACGTTCCCTTTAATCCCGTCTCTGCAGGTTCATTAAAGAGACTCAGATCTCAGATCAGGTCAAACAGCAGAGACCGTCCTCGGGTCAGCGGGAGTCCTCATGAGACGAGACAGAACCGAGTCCCGAGTCTCTTCTCATCAGTTTAAGACGTGAGACACGTCCGTCCAGTTCCCGTTTGTCCTCCCGGTCCCGCTTTGTGTCGGACTCTCTTGGACTGGGTCCCAGAAAGGCAGCGGTTCTGATGATCTAATGACCGCTGATCCGGATTACGGGCCCGGGTTAGTCGGCGTCAGGTCGGATCAGATCTGGGATCAGTTCAGATCTTTGATCACATCAGGAGACGATCAGACGCAGTTTCTATTGATCCAGAACTAATCAATCCAAACCAAACTCCGTTCAGTTTTCTGTTCACTTTTCTTAAATTGGTTCCGTAAGCGTTTTGACTTTTGCGTCGCCCCGATGTTCTGGTTCCGCGTCGGTTCTGTCGGTGAAGAGACGTGGGACAAATATGTGGACGTCCTACGTGGCAGCGACTCGCGGGATGAAAGGCGTCGGTGTGTTTGGTGTTTTTCGCCGGGTGGGGTGTGTTTTCGTGGCGCGACGGCGGCTGATCTGGGACCAGCGTCCTCACTGTTTGAACGTTTACACTGAGCTCAGGTACGAACAAGAAAATCCCTGTTAAGTTTTCTTGTCGCACTTTGTCGTGAGCTGCGACGCCGCCGTGAGGAATGTGGCGCCGCCGCCACGAAACCTGCGGCGGGAGAAGAAGAGGAGTGTGTGCGCGGCGGCGGCGTCTCTGAACTCGGGGCCAGACATGGCGGCTCTCACGGGGCCTCAGAGCCGGGCCGGGCGGGTTTATTTGACCTCTGACCTCTGACCTCTGACCGGAGGACGCCGATGGAACGACTGTGACACAAAAGAGAAGAAGAAGAAGAGGAACAGGTTCTGGTCTCGTGTTGTCCGTCCGCCTCAGTCCTGTTCTGTTCTGGTTTCAGGACTGTGGTCTGCTGGTTCGGCCCGGTCGGTCCTGCGGTCTTCAGCCCTTCGTCCGCCCCCCCGGTCCACTTCAGCCCTGCGGCTCAGGACACGGACCAGGTCTGACGTCTCGTCCGGTCCCCGGGAACAGGTCGGTCTCAGGCTGTTTCCGTCTCTCACCTGTCGGTCTCACCTGTCCAGGTCGGTGGGTGGTCCCCTGCCTCAGCTGTTCTGACAACAGGACGTGCGATTGGAGGGAGGTTGCCTGGCAACCAGATGGCTGTTACCACCCGTTAGTGGACCGCCCCCTGCTGCAGGACTGTCTGACGGACAGGAAGGTGAGGTCGTCTTTCCTCCTCTCAGGTGTTCCGGTGCTGCAGGTGACTCACCAGTGGCGTGGCCCCTCCCCCTCAGGTGCTGTTCATCGGCGACTCCACCAATCGTGGGATGATGTACTTCCTGATGGAGCGGGTGAACTCCAGCCTGGAGGACTGGGGGAAGGCTCACGACACGCTGGTCTACAGGGACCTGAACGGGGGCCGGACTCTGGTGGGCTACTCGTACTACCCTCAGTTCTGGTTGGAGAAGCAGCGGAGGCCGACGTTCAGGAAAGCGCTGCTGCAGCTGCTGGACAGGTGACAGGAAGACGGGGGTCACCTGGGGTCGGGGGTGCACCACCTTCTTCTTTACTGATAACCTCTGTCCTGTCAGGTCGCGACCTCTAGTCAACTCTAATCTGACGGTGCTGGTGGTGGGCGGAGTCCAGTGGCTCAACACCAATCACCTGAGGACAGTCAGAGAGGTGCTGGACAGGTGAGTCCGGTGAGATGGGGGGGGGGGTGTCTGTGGTTACCGTGACAACACCTGGTGTCTCCTCCTGTCCTCAGAGAGTCTCTCAGTAACATCCAGGTGGTGGTCAAGTCTTTGGGGATGGGCTTCCATCTTCCGGTGGACGGCATCAGATCCCTCAGTCTGGTAGGTTCTCGTCCTCTGAGACGTGTCCACCACACCTCCGTCTTCACCCGGACACCTTTTCCTTTTGACCTCTCAGAGAGAAATCCAGGATCTCGACAAGGAGAACGACAACATCATCGCCACGGCGAAGCGTCGCGGGTACGAAGCGATCGACACGTTCGGCATCACGATGGGTCGACACAAAGAGTTCCTGCAGGGACGCTGCGCCTGCCACTTCCACGAGGTAACGCAACTTCGTTCACCTCTGACCAATACAGTTATTGATCCATCAAAAGCTCCTAAAGGAAGAGGAACACGCTGAAGAACACTGGGTTGTGTGAGTTCTGGTAACTGACGTTCTTCTGGATTCAGAAGTTAAAAGAACAGAAAATCATCTTTTGGTGATTTGTTAAGAAACTATAAAAACAGGAAGTCTTCATCATCTCCTCACATCACATCGTATTATTGTTCTGCTGATTATGGCGTTCCTCAGGGAACCATCCTGGGCCCACTTCAAACGTTCTCACATCCGTCTCTTCTCACAGGTGGAGAAGTTCAGGTCCTCCGGGCCGCCGGACACCACGACCTGCAGCCCCAACAGCACCAGAGCCACCAGACCTGGACTCAGCAGCCAATCAGCCGTGCAGGACACGGACCAGAAGGCGGGGCCTGACACCTTAACCTATCATGTGAGAGGACCAGTGAACCAGGTGTATTCTGAGATCCTGCTGAGCCGCCTGTGTCCCAACGCCAGAGGCTGAACCCCCGTGTGTGTGTGTGTGTGTGTGTGTGTGTGTGTGTGTGTTTGTGTGTGTGTGTGTGTGTGTGTGTGTGTGTGTGTGTGTGTGTGTGTGTGTGTGTGTGTGTGTGTGTGTGTGTGTGTGTGTGTGTGTGTGTGAGACGACAGTGGAAAGAACATTTTATTTTGTACAGTTTCTTGTATTTTCCAGGGTCACAGCTTTATTTTGTGGTTCCGTCAGAACTTTGAAGCAGAGTCCAGCTGTTTACTGACAAACACCAGAACCACCAGAACCATCAGAACCAGAAACATTTTCTCACGTGCAGGAAGAAGCTCTGCGCTGATACTTTCTGTTGGTGATGAGCCGGCTCCACGTGAGCGGATCCAATTCAGCTTCAGCCGTTTCTTCTCAGCAGGAACTGGTTTAACCGAACACCAGCTGGTTTCTGCTGGTTTTCTGTCTTATCAGAATATCCGATTAGTAATCAAACGCTTATATTGATCGCCTCTGCACACTATTTATATCCCTACATACCTCGGTTATCGTGTATATGAGCTTGAAACCAAAGACTCCATAAGTGAAATGTCTTATATTTCTGCTTATATTTTCTATATTTTTCTACAGATGTTTATCTCTGAACATGTTTACATGCTGGAAAATAGAATATATGAATATTTATATGAATGTTAGGACTCTGCTCTTTGTATGAACACAAACTTTTTTTCTTTTTCAACTGTGAAGACATGGAATCTGTTTTTTATTAAACTTTTCACTCTGTCTTGTTTAAATCATCTCACTTTATTTAAAGTGTGTGAAATATGATAAATATTATTTTCAGGTTTAATCTTGATGTTCAAACTTTGTTCTAACAGTTGACAGTTTTTTTGCAGAGAACCTTTGAATGATGGCGGATCAGATGTCAACACATTAATAACCCGTGAGACAGTCTCCTGTCTGTCTCCGATCCATCCGGCCAATGGGAGCCCAGCTCTGACGTCAGCTGCTGGACGTGAACCCCGCGCTGGTCCAATGAGGATCCTCCGGGACCCGGACTGGTCCGGTCGGTCCCGCTTCCCCCGCAGAATAAAAACTTGTGTGGAGGTCGAGGAGGCTCCTGCGGGTTTTTCTGACGTCCGGTCACCGACAGACGCGGCGGGACAAGCGGGGACGAGGGGGGCGCCGCCGCACCGGAGGACCCTTAATGGACCAAGACCGGGATTAACGAATCTGCTCCCGGACCGGGTTTTATTATGAGACGGAGACCCCCGCTGATGGACAGGCCGCTGAGATAGATGAGGAGGTGATGGAGAGACGGATCCATGGAGTCCGGCACATGTGCACCCTGACCCTGCTGCTGGTCTCCGTGTGTCCGCTCTGCTGCAGAGCCAGCTGGATGTGAGTACGCACCTGACCCGGGACCCACCGGGTCCGGCACCGAACTGCCTGACAAACAGGAACATAACATAAATAACTTTAATTATTGTTGTAGAAAATAATTAAAGCTACAAAATCCCAGTCCTGGTGGTTTCGTTCAAACAGGCCCGTGTCACAGAGAAAGAGGTTTAAATAAAAACACTGGTTTATTTTGTTTTTATCTGTTATATGATTATAATATAATATTATATATATAAAATTCCCAAACTCCATTAAAAACCTATAATTTAATCCTACTGTTTTAATTCGACCATAATAAAATGCACAAAATCAGAACCGGTCAAAAACTTTTTCCTGATAGTTTAAATTTAATTAAAAATTTAATTTAATCAAAATTATATTTAAAACGCGAGATTTCAGGCACCGGTCGCTTCAGATGTGATTCACAGTTTCTGTTTTAACCGCGTCTGTGTTTAAAGGCTGCAGATCTCAACATGGGATTTTTCTACATTAATGAAGTGAACGGGGTTCGTTTCTCCTTCATCAGTCTGTTCATGTGGTTTCAGGGAACGACCTCTGAGAGTCTAATGAAACCAGATGACTCGTGTGTGGTGCACGTGTGTCGCCTGGTCCTCATTCAGGATTTTCCGTCAGTGAATAAGAAAACAACAAATCCGGAGCAGCTTCTAACGTCCAAGGACGAGATCTCATGCTGCATCGCTTTACTGTGCAGGAGCTTCATTTAATGAGGGCTGCTTCCACAGAAACCAGTTTTTAACGTTCAGAGATTATAGGCACAGATTACCATGTCAAACTTAATAAATGTAATATATACTCCGGAGCCCGCTCTTTAATTGGGCCTGTTCATATCCCGTAAATGACTTTTTTCTATGAGATCTCATCGTTCACATGATGCAAAGGGTCATTTTATTATGTGCGTTTATATCATGTTATATTTGTGCCGAATTTTAAACTTCCTCTCAATGATTATAATTCGCATAAAGTTCCGTTGAGTCCAGTCTCCGAGCGGTGACGCCGGTAACGGCCCGTGTTCCCCGCAGGTGGCTGGGCGTGACCTCGGCGGGAGTGCCGGAGGCGCTGGGCTGCGCGGGCCTGCCCCTGAGCCCCCGGCAGCGGGAGCTGTGCCGGAAGAAGCCGTTCCTGCTGCCCAGCATCCAGGACGGGGCCCGGCTCGCCGTCGCCGAGTGTCAGAACCAGTTCCGACACGAGCGGTGGAACTGCTCCACCCGCGACGACCCGTCCGTGTTCGGATACGAGCTGACGAGCGGTGAGGCCACGTGGTACAGATGGATCAAAGCTCCTGAATTAAAGAATGAAATATGTTATACTTTAATTCTACTTTAGCCTGTCGGTAAATACACGTTAATAAAAACTAATATTAAATGAACCTGAAGGTTCTGACGGACATGTTGTTAAAATGCTCCGAGTTCAGTTTTATCCTGAAGTGTCTGAGTTTAGTGGTGAAGTGTCTGAGAGTTACGTGGAACTTCCTGTTGAACCTTGATGACCCCTCCCTCGTCCAATAGGAACCAAAGAAACCGCGTTCATCTACGCCGTCATGGCGGCGGGGCTGGTCCACGCCGTCACGCGCTCCTGCAGCCAGGGCAACATGACGGAGTGCGGCTGCGACACGCGGCTGCAGGGCGGCGGCTCGCCGGCGGAGGGCTGGCACTGGGGCGGCTGCTCGGACCACATCCAGTACGGGACCTGGTTCAGCCGGAAGTTCATCGACAACGCCGCCAAAAACGCGTCGGTGAGCAGAGGAGGGTACACGCTGATCACCATGAACCAGCACAACACGGAGGCCGGCCGACAGGTGAGACGGTCTGCAGGAGGGCGGGGTCCAGGTCCACGGGGTCCAGGTCCACGGGGTCCAGGTCTCACATCGTTGTTCTCGCTGTCTCTCTGCGTCCCCCAGGCGATTGACAAGACCATGTCGACCGACTGTCGTTGTCACGGTGTTTCCGGTTCCTGCGCGGTGAAGACGTGCTGGAGGACGATGGCGGCGTTCCAGCGGGTCGGCGTTTATCTGAAGGAGCGGTACGAGCACAGCGTTCAGGTGTCGGACCGCTCCAAGAGGAAGACGAGGAGGAAGGACCAGCATCGCCCCCCCATCGACAAACACCAGCTCATCTTCTTCAACAAGTCCCCCAACTACTGTCTGGAGGACCGGCGGCGGGGCGTCGCCGGCACCAGGGGGCGCCGCTGCAACCGGACGTCCGCCGGGTCGGACGGCTGCAACCTGCTGTGCTGCGGCCGGGGATACAACACACACGTGGTCAGACACGTCCAGCGCTGCGAGTGCAAGTTCGTGTGGTGCTGCTACGTCCGCTGCAGGCGCTGCGAGAGCATGAACGACATGCACACCTGTAAATAGAGGAGGCCGCGCGCCTGAGGTCAGAGGTCACACCTGAGGGTCGTGAAATAGAAACACCAATCATCTTATCGGTCGTCAGTTTGTACATTTAACAACTCAAATAACTGCATGTTTTATTCCTGTAATAAAAGACTCTATCAGGACAAACAGAAAACCAAACACTTTCATAACAATTGAAATAAATGTATTTTATGTTTATTTTATTTATGTGTAAATACTTCTGTGTAATTTTTAAAGTCACTCACTACATTCAGACATCCAGTTGGTTTCAGGACCGAACAGTGAGAACATGTTTAAAACTTTGTGAACGTGGTTTGTCCTACACACACCTGCAGAAAGATGGAATACACAAAACGAGTGAGCTTCAACATACGTGAAGATTAAATTAGCTCAATTTCACCACCAGTCAAATGCAACTTAAACATGAATATATCAATAAACTAGAAGTACTGTGTACACACTGTGTATACAGTACTTTTACATTTTATACCTCAGTAATACAGACTTTTACTTGTGTAACTGTGAGATGTTGTTACTTTTGTGCTGTGTAAAAGTGTGAAGACTTATTTTGCTCCTAATATTTTCAAAATTATTTTTATTTTGTGAAATAATAGTAATCATCATTATTGAATCAATAAATCTTGGCAAACAGCGGGTAAATTTAACAACAAGAAATGGACCAATCACAGTTTTTCTTCAGGCGGTATCTGGGGTAATCAGCGCCTCATCCGTCTGACATGACGGAAGTGGCCTTGAATTTGACAGTTGTTTTAGCCAATCATATTTGATCGTGTTATGGGCGGGAACATATCCTGACGTCTTCCGATCATTGCGAATTTTTATTGGTTAAAAAAGTAGTCTGTAAAAATGGAGGAAAAAAGAAAGGACGCAACAAACAAGAACAGAGAATTCAGTGAGCAGTAAAATATCTGTCGTTAGCAAAGATCGAGAAGATCGTGCGGCTGAAATAACCGACGCCAAAACTATAAACTATCCAAAAAGTTCGACCAGAACCCGCCTTTCCGGGGATTAGTGGAAGCTAATCATAGCCGCCATTTTCAAGCTAGCAGAGGTCGTCGCTATCCTAGCCAGCCCGCGTACAGGGGGGGGGGGGGGGGGCACCTGTTGTCTCAACCGGACGGCACACGCCCCCCGGTACCGAACACCCACCAGCAGCCCGCGGGCACCTGGTGCCACCGCCTGAAAACTTCCGGTGACCGGAAGTTAGCCTGCTGAGAGAAGTCGGTGCTAACAGAGCTAACAGAGCTAAAAGAAGGTAAGTCAGCAGAACCTGAATCCATTATGAAGTTATAAACCTGCAGCAGAAACACACAATGAGAATATGAGTCTGGAGCTGAACTGAAACGGAGTTTTATGTGTTTATGAATCCACAAACACAGAATAAATATGTATAAACTGTAAATGAGAGATAACAACCTGTGTAAGTGGCTGTGGAGTAAAACTTCACTGAGCTCAGGCTGAAAAAGACGTGAATGGTGATTTAAAATCTGTTTTCCTCATAGCTAACAATCCTGTGGGGGATCATAATCCTAATTTCTGGAGCTCAGATTAATAAAGTTAGTTATAATAACTCTTTAAAACGTAAGAAGTGAGTCTGTCACTGACTCAACATCTGAAGGGACATTTAAGACAAACGGCTCTTTTGTAACGTGTGATTTATGACGGAGGGTTTAAGAAAACAAAGAGACTCCTGCTCGTCCTGACAGTCAGCAGAAAGAGTGTGTGTGTGTGTGTGTGTGTGTGTGTGTGTTATCAGCAGAGTGCGATGACAGAGCAGAAAGTTTCAGGAAAGAGAAAAGAGCGACCGGTTGTTATTTACAGTCCAGGATTTCCTGCTATTCACTGTGCTCTCTCTCTCTCACACACACACACACGAGTTAACTGTAGTGTGTGTGTGTGTGTGTGTGTGTGTGTAAACTCATCATGTGAACAGAACTGATTTGTGTATTTTCTATTGTTCAGGGTTAAAAACACATTTAATGCGACGTCTTAAATAAAGTTTCTCTTTTTTTATGTTATTGTACGATTGACATTTGTTGTGTTTTCTGTGTAAAAACACAACACAGTATTTGTCGTACCACCCTGAGCTGCCGTGTTGTGTGGTCGTTCTGCACTTGCGTGTGTTGTGTTTTTGCATCAGTCACAGTTTTAACACACGTGTAGAGACTCTGCTCGACAGGAACCACAATATCGTTTTCAATCAAACAAAATTTACTCTCAGTGTCGCACACAAACGTTTCGTCCTCGCGTGTGCGGTTGTGTGAAAGTTGTGTCGGTGTGTAAAAAGCACCTGAATCAGCAGTTCTTCTTTGAGGCTCGTTTTCAGGAAACACATGGAGGAGGAGGAGGAGGAGGAGGAGGAGGAGGAGGAGGAGGCTGAAAAGAGTCCGACAGTCAGAGTCCAGCACAGTCCAGGACAGACCAGGACAGGAGACATGGAGGCCCGTCAGAGCTCCAGGCTGCTGGTTTTCTCTCTGATGTCGATGACGACGATGATGATGGATAAGATGAAGAGCGCAGCTGCAACGCAGCAGGTAACGTCAGAGATGTTTCGTCTCACTTCACTTTTAATCCTAATCCTCGGCGTGACCCTCAGATTAAAACGCCGCTCATTGATTTAAACTGAAACGCTCAGTCGTTCCCGTCACAGCAGAACACACCAACACAGACGTGGTGCAGTTCTGCAGGACCGTCCGGATCCATCCGGGAACTCGGGACCGGCGTGAGCGCTTCCTGGGTGGATCAGATGCAGCTGATAATCCACCGCTTCCTGTTTACGCTCCGCACCGACTCTAATGTGTTTGACCATTTGGGTTCAAACACACAATTTACACAACGTCCTCTAATCTCATCCAACGTCATGTGACCGACACAAAAAAACCCACTCAGTTGTGTTCATTTATCGATCGTTAGAGTTTATCGATCTGTTTTCAATCAAACTTGCAGAAATAATCTGACGACGAGAGATTAAATCAGTAAAATCCTCGACGTTTGTTTCAGAACTTCTGCTCCAACTCCACGGTGCTGAGAACCCGGTCCACGTGTCACTCCTGCAGCATCAGCATGTTGATACCGTGTCCGTCCGGGTACCGACAAACGCCCCGGTCCACGGCCCAGGACTGCAAGTGAGTGTGAGCGTCCGGCAGCAGAACCGGAGACCCGGCGAAACCCGCGAGCGTCCCGTCCGGATCAGTGTCTGTCTGTGTCCGTCCTGCAGGTACTACATCAGAACCCCCAGTCTGAAGTTACCGCTCAGCGGCTGCTCCTTCGAGTGCTACAGAGAGGTGGAGGTGAAGAGCTGCTGTCCCGGGTTCTGGGGTCCGGACTGCATGGGTGAGGCAGTTTTACTTACGTGGGCTCACGCACAGACCGGGTTCTGATCACAACTGGACCTTCTGCAGAAACGGACCCTCACAGGTTCAGGCTTTTATTGTGAAGCCACCACGGGAAACGGTTCGCTGCGTTTGAACCCGCTGTCGAGCAGATTCCGCGAAGCGTCGCGTCGTGTGACGTTTCCTGCGGGACCCGTCTGACGGGCCTCAGAAGGGGGGCGTCTATCAGACAGGATGCAGGTCGTCCCGCCGGGACCGGGACGTCCTTCCTGTCCGCACGTCCTCCATCAGCAGGACAGAAATGTGCTGACGGTCCCGGGACTTGATCCCCATGAAGTCCGTCTTCGTTGTCTGAGTGTGGACAGGCGATGAGACGGGGACGGAGGAGCTTCAGTTTCCCCCGCTCACCGTTTCCTGTGTGTGTGTTTCAGAGTGTCCCGACCGGGCTGACGGGCCCTGCAGCGGCAGAGGGGCCTGCTCCGACGGCCTGGGGGGGAACGGCACCTGCACCTGTCAGGTAACACGTCATGTGACCTGTGAGTGTGTGTGTGTAGGTCAGGGGTCAGTCAAAGTGTGGGGAACTACATGTGTGTGTGTGTGTGTGTGTGTGTGTGTGTGTGCAGGTGGGTTTTGCAGGAACTGCGTGTGAGGATTGTGCACCCGGTCGATACGGTCCCACCTGCAGCTCAGGTAACATCCTCACAGTTCGCACACGTTTTATCCGTCACGTCGGTTCTGTCTCTGACCCGTGTCCGTCCCGTGTCCCGTGTCCCGTGTCCCGGTCCAGCGTGTTCCTGTGTCCATGGTCTGTGCTCCTCCGGGCTGACGGGTGACGGCAGGTGCACCTGTTTCTCCGGATACAAAGGTCCAAACTGTGACAAAGGTCAGTGGCTGCGATGGCCGACGTTCGATCGTCGATCGATCGCCGATCGGTGGTTTGATCGTTACCTGTGCTCGCGGCTCTCACCTGTCCAGAGCTACCTGAGTGCGCGGCTCTCAGCTGCCGGCAGAACTCTCGCTGCATGGAGGAGGCGCTGACGGGTCGGCTGGCGTGTCAGTGTTTGCCCGGTTACCAGAACTCGGGAGACCAGTGTTTGTGTGAGTTTCCACGGAAACGGTTTCTCGTCGGGCGCGAGCCCATTGGTTCCGACTTCACGGTTCTGGTTTCTCTTCTGGAAAACCTCCTCAGCCGTAAACCCGTGTCTCCGGACGCCGTGTCACGCCCACGCCTCCTGCGTCCACACCGGGCCGGACCAGCACCTGTGCGCCTGCGGCGAGGGTTACAGCGGGGACGGGCGAGTCTGCGTGGTGGTGGATCCGTGTCAGACGCACCACGGGGGCTGCGCCGCCGAGTCCGCCCGCTGCGTCTTCGACGGACCGGGAAAGGTAACTGCACGCCCGGATCGGGTCCAGTAACATCACGGTCTGAATCAGGAGACCAGGGCCAGGTTCTGGTTCTGGTCTGGAGGACCGGCTCAGACTAAGGTTAACCCTGTGTCTCCGCCGTGTTTAGTCCCACTGCGAGTGTCTTCCGGGTTTTGACCAGCTGTCCCGCGGCGCCTGCACCATGACGGACTCCTGCAGACCCGATTCCTGCCACAAGAACGCCAACTGCACCACCGTTGGCCCGGGGCGCGTGGAGTCAGTCGCCTCCGGATCCGAGCAAATGTTTTTCGGCATCTGCGTCACGCACACGCGGAACTGATCGCCTGTCCCTCTGCTCCTCAGGTGCACCTGTCTCCAGGGTTACCTCGGCAACGGTAAGGTGTGTTACGGGAACATCGTGCAGCGTCTGAACGACCTGAACACGGAACCCGGAGGACAGTGGACCGGCCAGCTGAGCTACGCCATCACGCTGTTCGGTAGGACGGATGTAGGACGGGTGTAGGTCAGGTGTAGGACGGGTGTAGGACGGGTGTAGGTCAGGTGTTGGACAGGTGTAGGACAGAACAGTTAGATGAAGCAGTGAGGTCGTGAGATCCTGTGGTCTGGGTTCTGCCATAGAGTCAGAACTGTCTTCCTCGGGTTCCTCAGGTTCCTCAGGTTCCTCAGACTCCTCAGACTCCTCAGACTTCTCAGGTTCCTCACGTTCCTCGCGTTCCTCAGGTTCCCCAGGTTCCTCTGTGTGGATGTGAACGCGGTTCCGTCTGTCCTCAGGTTCTCTGTCGTGGCCTCTGCAGAACTTGGGCCCGTTCACCGTCTTCGCCCCGATCAACAAAGGTTTCAGAGGAACCTCGGTGAGAATCCACCGGCCGCTCCAGGCGAGTTGTGCGTTCCTCGCGGGTTCCGGCCGTTAACGGATAAACCCGTGTGTCCGCCAGGTGAGGACACTGACGGCCGACGCCTCCAAAGCTAAATACCTGTGTAAGATGCACCTGGTTGCCGGGGTGATGCCCTTTGACACGCTGAAGAGAACCGACGTGTTTTACACCCTGACGGGGAAATCCGGAGAGACCGACGCCACGGAGGGGGTGAGAGGTTCTGACTTAGTCCGTAACGGCTGCTGCCGGTACCTGCGCCGCTGACAGAGGTCAGAGGTCGGGAGCTGGGCCGTTGCATTCTGGGTAAACACGAGTTTCCTTTAGTTCTTCTTCGAACATGGAGCGAAGTAGAATCGGTCGAGTTTTATCGATGCCAAAGATGAAACGAAACACGCCTGTGTGCGTTCGATCACACGATGCGACGAACACGTCTCGCGCTCTTTGTCGTCTCCGTGACGACCCCACGGTCCGACGTGTCTGCCGCTCTCCTCGCAGGACGCTCTGACCAAGATCCGAATCCACGGCAGCAGAAAGCGAGGCGTGATCGTCCAGGCGGACGTGGTGGCGTCCAACGGGATGATCCACCTGATCAATAAGCTGGTGGACAGCGTCTCGCCCACCGTGGAGAGCGACGTCCAGGTGAGCTCTGTTCCCGGCGCCAAGCGGTCCGACCGGCGGCGGAACCGCTCGCTGACCGACGGTCTCGTCGCTCTCGCAGGAGAACCTGATGAAGCTCGTCTCCGACTACGGGAAGTTCGACAAGTTCAAGTCTCTGCTGGAGGTGAGCGCGTGGTGATGTCGCAGTGATGTCACGCTGATGTCACGCACGGGCCGGTGGGTCACGTTGTCCTGTCCCGAACAGAAAACGGACCTGGCGTCAGTCCTGGACCGGCCCGGGCCCCTCACCGTCTTCGCCCCGAGCAGCTCGGCGTTCGACGCGATGCCCGAGGGTCACCTGACTTTCCTGAGCAGCGCTGAGGCGAGGACGCACACACACACACACACACACACACACACGCACACACGCACGCACGCACACACACACACGCAGGGATGTGAACGTGCGGTTCTGGTTCTGACCTGGACTCTTTCTCTTCAGGGTCACCACAAGCTGGTGGAGCTCCTGAGGAACCACGTGGTCCCGTCCACCGCGGTGAGTACGACCCGCCGCCGCCGCCGCGCTCGTCTCGCGTCACCTGACCGCGATCCTTTCTCCCGGTCCGAAGCTGGAGGTCTACAACGCCGTGTCCGGGCCCCGGGTCGTGACGATGGCCAATCAGGTTCTGACCATCAACGTGACGGAGAACGTGAGTATTTACTTCTCTGCTTCTTCGCGTTCTGCGCGGGCCGGAGTTCTGACCGGCGCCGTCCGACCGTCAGGGTCAGATCCTGGTCGACGGAGCGGCGGTTCTGGAGGCGGCCGTGGAGGCGAAGAACGGACGCCTGTACGTGGTGGACGGCGTCCTGACCCCGGCCTCCATCGTCCCCGTGCTGCCCCACAGGTGCGACGTCACCGAGAACAAGACCGTCAAGGTGAGTGTCCGGCGGGTCGAAGGTCGGCCGGGCGCGCTCCGCGGCCGAGTTCTGACTCGGTTCCGATCCGTTTGTTTCTTCAGGGCGAGTGCGTCAGCTGCCTGAAAGTCCAGCTGGCCCCGTGCCCATCCGGCGTCCCCACGGTAAGACGTCCCGCTCCGCGCGGTTCCTCCGGGTTCCGGTCGACCGGCCCGTCTGAGCGCGTCCCGTTCTGCCTCTCAGGGCGCCTCCACGTTCGGGTGCGTCTACACGTTCTCCATGGGACGTCCCGCTATCAACGTGATCGGCAGGGGCTGCTCCCCGCTCTGCAACGCCACGGTGACGGTACGCGAAGGTTCTGGACCTGTAGGTCGGGCTGCCGGGTCGTCACAGAACCCTGACCTGCTCTGTGGTGTGTGCGTGTGTGTGTGTGTGTGTGTGTGTGTGTGTGTGTGTGTGTGTGTGTGTGTGTGTGTGTCTAGACTCCAGCGTGTTGTAAAGGTTTCCATGGTCCAGACTGCAGCCCCTGTCCAGGTGGATACCAGACTCCCTGCTCAGGACACGGTCAGGTGAGACGCTCACCTGACGATGTTTGTGTGTTTCATTGTTGTTGTTTATTTATACGTTTGTGGGATTTATTTAAAGGTGTGAGTCCTTCTTTCTTTTCTAAATGAAAAAGTTTCTTTATTTTAGGGGTCTTTTTCATTTTAGTTTTTATTTAATTTTTTTAAACATTTTTATTTAATTTTAATTTCTTAATTTAATTTAAATTTATTTAAATTTAATTTTAATTTATTTAAATTTAATTTTAATTTATTTAATTTTATTTTTTAAATTTAAACTTGAACCCACATATAAGTTTAACCTCTCGTTCAGTGTGTGGACGGGATGACAGGAAACGGGTCGTGTCTGTGCGACCGGAACTTCAGAGGGTCCCGCTGTCAGTACTGCTCCTCCTCCGGAAGGTTCGGGCCCAACTGCGACACCGGTAAGCGCGACCCGCGACCTCGTGACATCACGCGGGGGGCGGGGTCGAGGGTGACGTCACCTGGCCCGTGTCCCCGCAGCCTGTCCCTGCGTCCACGGCCAGTGCGACAACCGGCCGGACTCGGACGGCCGCTGCAAACCGGACTCGTGTCTGACGGGCTTCACCGGCCGGTTCTGCGACCGCCGGACCGCGGCCTGCGGCGCCCAGGTCCGGTTCTGCCACGCCCACGCCGAGTGCGACTTCAGCCAGGGGACGACCAGGTGAGCGTCCACACACACACACACACATACACACAGAACAGCAGGGGTTAGTGAGGCGCACGCTGTGTGTTTTCAGGTGTGTGTGTAAACCTGGTTACCAAGGCGACGGCATCACCTGTGTGGAGTCGGACCCCTGCGCTCCACCCCTGCGAGGCGGCTGCAGCGTGAACGTAGGTCTCACGCACGTACACACACACACACACACACACACACACACACACACACACACACACACCTGTTTAACCCTGCTCGCCGCCGCCCCCTGCAGGCTAAATGCATAAAGACGGGTCCGGGGACTCACACCTGCCAGTGTCTGACCGGCTGGAGGGCGGATGGGGACGAGTGTCAGCCAATCAACAACTGCGACGGCCCCGACAGAGGCGGTTGCCACAGCAACGCCACCTGCATCAACGTCGGACCCGGACAGGTACTCCTCGCCCCTTTTGTTTTTCGGGTTTGCGGCGCCGCGGTTCCCGTGATGCCGCGGGCGACGGAGCGGGAAGCGTAACGCGGGCGGGGGAGCCCGCCCCCGCTGTTGCCATGGAGACCAGGCGTGATCAGGTGCGACCTTTTGCGTGCAGAGTGACTGCAGCTGCAAAGCCGGGTACAAGGGGAACGGGCGGGACTGCGAACCCGTGAACCAGTGCGTCACCGCCAGCGGAGGCTGTCACTACCTGGTGAGAGCGATAAAGTTACGTCTTTATCGACACGCGTGTGAACCGCACTCAGCGCGCGCTCCGTCCACAGGCCACCTGCCGGCTGCTGTCCTCGCGGTGGACGTGCGTCTGCGACGACGGCTACGTGGGGGACGGGCGGCTCTGTTACGGGACGGTGGAGCAGGTAAGCGTCCCACCGCGTCCGCGCGGCGCGGGGTTCGGACCCGGACCTGAGCGTGTTCTCCCGCCGGTTTCAGGAGCTGACGGCGCTGCTGGAGGCCTCCGAGTTCTTCAAGTGGACGATGGTGAGTGTGTCCGGCGTCCCGCGCGGTTTCCCGCCGCTGAGCGCCGCGGCGCTGACGGCCGCTCCGTGTCTCTCCGGCAGGACTCCGGCCTGTCCCGCTCCCTGTCGGATCAGAACCTCACCCTCCTGGCTCCGTCCTCGGACGCCGTCGCCAAGATGTCTGCAGAGGACGGAGACTTCTGGACCCGGACGGGGAACCTGCCGAGCCTCGTCAGGTCAGCGCCGCTTCGTCGTCACGCCGTTTCCTCGCCATTATTCCAGCGCGTAACGTTTCCGTTTGTCACGTGACAGGAACCACGTGATCCCGGGGAACTTCCCGTCACGCAGCCTGAGCGGCGTCTCCTCCGTGACGTCGCTGCTCGGGACGACGCTTCCTGTTTCGACAACCAATGAGGTGAGTCCGCGCCGTGCGGGGACGCTCCTCGTGTTCTGGACGTGAAACTGACAGCGATTCGTTCCGCAGGTCACGGCTGTGGGCGGAGCGACCGTGATCACGGCCGACATCGCCGCGACCAACGGCCTGATCCACGTCATCGACCGGGTACGGTGCTCGCGGTCTCAGCGTCGCGGAGGAAGCTCCGCCCCTGCGCTCAGACTCCGCCCTCTGTGTTGCAGGTGCTGGTTCCGGACAGGAAGCTGAGCGAAGGGCTGCTGGCGACGCTCGGCCTGAGGCCCGAGTTCTCGCTCTTCAGATCGTATCTCAGCGTACGGACGCGGCGCCGCACGTTCCGGGCCGGGCCGGGCCGGGTGGCGTCCCTGCTCAGCGTGTGTGTGTGTGTGTGTGTGTGTGTGTGTGTGTGTGTGTGTGTGTGTGTGTGTGTGTGTGTGTGTGTGTGTGTGTGTGTGTGTGTGTGTGTGCAGGATTACAACCTGACGGATGAGATCCAGCGGGCCGACGGGTTCACCGTGTTCGCGCCGACCGACGCCGCCATCAAAGAGTACCTCCAGGAAACGGCCGCGACCGCGCTGGTTCGTGCAGAACTTTGACCCGATTCGTCGGCGGGAGGTCAAAGGTCGTCAGCTGTCCGTCTCTCTGTCCACAGGACGTCAACACGACCCGGTACCACGTGGTGCCGGCGGAGCGCCTGTTGAAGACCGACCTGCAGCCCGGAGGATACAAACAGACGCTGCTGGGCTTCTCCTTCCAGCTCGGCATCTTCCCCCGAGACGGGAAGGTCGGGATCTCGGACCGGAACCGTCGCCAGTCCGGATTCGTCGGATCCGGAACCGACTAACCCGAACCGTGCGTTTCTCCTCCAGCTGTTCGTGAACGACGCTCAGATCAACGCCTCCAACATCCTGAGCGGCGCCGGCGTGGTCCACGGGCTGTCGGCCGTCCTGCGGGTCATCAGGAACCGCTGCGACGAAACCACCTACCAGAAAGTCCCGGTGAGGTCACACGACGGTCCCAGAACCGGGCCGACCCGAACCGCGGCGCCGCGCTAATCCACGCCCTCTTCCTCCTCCGCAGGGAAACTGCGTCGACTGCTTGTTCCCTCAGAAGAAAATCTGCCCCAACGACACTGTCCCAGACGTAAGACCAGAACCCGGTCCAGTGGAACCAGTCAGAACCTTCAGAGTAAAAGTCCGTTTGTGTGAACTGACCCTTTAACGTCTCCACGGTAACGAGCAGAGGTCGGTGCGGACCAGGAAGTGCATGTTCACGCGGATGTTCGAGGACGAGCGCCTGCTCACCATCGGCTGCAGGGCCACCTGCCTGCAGAGGGACATCGTACGTCGGCGCCGGACCCGCTCGGAACCGCGACCCGGACGCTCGCTCCGCTCCGCCCTAACGCGCCTGTCCCGTTTTCAGGTGCGCAGGTGCTGCGGGGGGTTCTTCGGCGCGCACTGCGAGCCGTGTCCCGGTCCGAAGGGCCGGCCCTGCTCCGGGAACGGGGCGTGTCTGGACGGGACCAACGGGACCGGGCTCTGTCGGTGCGACCCGGGTTTCGACGGGACGGCCTGCGAGACCTGCCGCGGCGGGAAGTACGGCGTCCACTGCGATCAGGGTCGGTACTCCCGCGCCGGGCCGCGAACCGGGTCGGAGCGGTTCTGCGAACTGACCCGCTCCTTCCCTCCGCAGACTGTCGGTGCCGGAACGGACGCTGCAGCGAAGGCGTCGCAGGAGACGGGACGTGCGAGTGCGACGTCGGCTGGAGAGGAATCCTGTGTGATGAAAGTAGGAGGGGGCGGGGCCTGTGCACGAGGGGGCGGGACCTGGGCTGGAGGGGCGGGGCATCTGTAAAGTGTTTGATTCGTGTGTGATTCGCAGAGATCGAGTCCGGAGCTGATGAGCTGTGCGGCTCGCTGACATGTCACACCAGCGCTAAGTGAGTCGGCACCGGCGCAGGTTCTGTTCGCTGCGGCTCGGTCCGCTTCAGTGGTTCTGGTTCTGTTCTGTTCTGTGCAGCTGTGTGATCGGACCGTCCGGGCCGCGGTGTCTCTGCGCCGCCGGATTCGAAGGAAACGGGACGTTTTGTCAAGGTGAGAATGGCGAGGTGACGTGTTGATGATGATGATGATGATGATGATGACGATGATGACGATGATGACGATGATGATGATGATGATGCTTGCAGCTAAAGATGCGTGCGCGGTGGCTAACGGCGGCTGCAGTCCGTACGCCGTCTGTAAGAGGACGCGACCCGGGCGCAGAGACTGTGTCTGCAACAGCGGCTACTCTGGAGACGGACTCGTCTGCGTGGGTAGGTGGAGATCCAGAACCAGATCCAGGTCTGGGTCTGGATCTGGTTCTGGTTCTGGATCCACTTTCAAACATGTTTAAAATGTAAAAGGAAGTTAAAGTAAAACAAACGTTCACTGTTAAATGAAGAATTTACATGAGAAGTACTATGAGGACAGTACTACGAGGACAGTACTATGAGGACAGTACTGCGAGGACAGTACTACGAGGACAGTACTGTGAGGACAGTACTATGAGGTACTATCAGGTGACTCAGCGTGATGCGTTCGTGTGCTGTGGGGCTGTTGTGTTTCTCCCGCAGAGATCAATCCATGTCTGGAGGGAAACGGAGGCTGTCACAGCAACGCCGACTGCGTCCACGTGGGACCCAACAAGGTGTGTGTGTGTGTGTGTGTGTGTGTGTGTGTGTGTGTGTGTGTGTGTGTGTGTGTGTGTGTGTGTGTGTGTGTGTGTGTGTGTGTGTGTGTGTGTGTGCGTGCGTGCGTGCGTGCGTGCGTGCGCCTGATGAGACGTTTACTGTCGCTCCGCAGACTTCCTGCGCCTGCACCGACGGTTACCAGGGTGACGGGCGGGACTGTCACATGATCGACCTGTGTCAGAAGGTGAGTGTGGCGCCGTGACGCGCGGGCGTTCGTACCGTAAAGTTTTCTCCGGTCACGTGACTCCCTCGCCGTGCGTCCAGAGGAACGGCGGCTGCCACCAGTTCGCCCGCTGCAACATGTCGGGCCCGGGCGTCCGGACCTGCGCCTGCCTGGGCGGCTTCGTCGGGGACGGGCTCACCTGCAGGGGAACGGTGGGGAAGGTGAGCGGGCCGCCGCCGCCGCCACCGAACCGGAGCGTCCGCGCGGCTCCACGAGCTAACGGGCCGACTCTCCCCCCGCAGGAGCTCATGACCAGGAAGCTGCGGGACTTCTACCTGGGCCTGATGGTGAGTGGCGCGGCGCTCCGTCGCCCCCCTGGGCGGCGCCGCGCTGACGGCCGGGTTCTGGTTCCAGATGGTGGAGATCTCGCTGAAGGGGCGCGGCCCGTTCACGGTCTTCGCCCCGAGCAACGCCGCCTACGCCGCGGACAAAAACGGCGCCGGCAAGGTGACGACTTTTAACTTCCCGATTCGAACTTTATTGAGACGCTCGGCGTGAACGCGGCGTGCGTGTCTCCGCCCAGATGAAGTCGCTGATGGCCGACAAACACAAGGAGCAGCTCGCCGCCGTCCTGCGCAGCCACGTCGTCATGTGTCACACGCTGCTGCCCGCCGACCTGAGCCGGCCGCGCAACCTGACGTCTCTGTCCGGGCTCGTCCTGACCACCGGGTCCGACCAGGTGAGCGGTCCGAGCCGGGCCCCGCCCACCCCGCTCAGGTGAGGGAGCGGAACGACGCGAGGTGACGTCGTCTTCCTGTTTCCAGGGCGATGTGTTCGTCAACCGGGCCAACGTGACGTACAGCCACGACCTGAGCGTCAACGGGATCTTCCACGAGATCGACCGCATCCTGTTCCCCCCCGACGCCGACGAGGACCCGGACGTCCCTGTGGGTTTCCGGACCAGGTTCCGATCCGTTTAATCGATTACCGATATCGCCCGATCGATGTGCTCACGCCCGTGTCCTCCTCAGCTGAGCCGCGTGGCCGAGCGTCACGGATATAAAACCTTCTACAAGCTGCTGCAGGTGAGTCGGGCGGGCGGGCGCCGGGTCACGGGCCGGGTCGCGGGCCGGGTCCGGTCACTCAGGTTCTCCTGCGTTTCAGGACGCCGGCGTGATGGACCTGCTGAACGACGGGACGTACCAGCCCGTGACGGTCTTCCTGCCGTCGGACGGCGTCATGGCGTCCCTGCCGCGGGAGCAGAGCGACTTCCTGCTGCACCCGGACAACCGGCCTCAGCTGGCGGAGTATCTGAAGTACCACGTCCTGCAGGGCCAGAAGGTGACGCCGCAGGAAACTTTATTCAAACGGCGAGCGCGTTCACGTCACGCAGCCTCTCTCGCTCGCCCCCCCAGGTGTACGCCGAAGCTCTGGTCCACCTGGACTCGGCTCGACACGCTGCAGGGCTCGCCGCTCTCCTTCGCCTGCGGCGGGACGGACGACATCGTGAGTGCGGCGGGAGAAGGAGGAGGAGGAGGAGGAGGAGAAGTCGCGGCGCGAGCGGCGACGCCGCGGAGACTAACGGTGTTGGTCTGCGCAGGGAGAAATCTTCGTGAACGGCGGGACGTGCCGGATCGTCCAGAGACACCTGGTCTTCCGAGGGGGCGTGGCCTACGGCATCGACTGCCTGCTGACTCCGCCCAGCCTCGGTGGGCGCTGCGACAAACAGACGACCTTTGACCTCCAGGTGCGTCGCGGCCCGCGCCGACTCGCTCCCCCGCGGCGTCTCGTTGAAACTCACCGCCCGTTTCTTCTTCTGCTGCAGATGAGCTGCGGGCTGTGCTCCGCCTCCGCCGCTCGCTGTCCTCGGGGGTCAAGGCTGAAGGTCGGCATGGCGACGCTCGGGAACCGGGCCGGGAACGCGGGACCCGTCCGGCGCCTCACTTCCTGTTCTCTTGTGTTCAGGAAGTCCAGAAGTGCGACCTGCCCACCATGTTCGTCACCAGGAACTCGGGCTGCAGCAGCGTCTGCACCGTCACCTTCTGGCAGCCCACGTGTTGCCGTGGTTACCACGGGCGCGACTGTCTGGGTGAGTCAACCGCCGGACGCTTCCGCGCGTGAACGGCGCCGCCGCGGACACGCTAACGAGCCGCGGCTCTCTCCGCCCAGTGTGCCCGGGCGGAGTCGGCTCGCCCTGCAGCAACCGCGGGACGTGCGACGACGGTCACCTCGGCAACGGCACCTGCGCCTGCGAGCCGGGCTTCGGGGGCGCGGCCTGCGAGCAGTGCGGCCGCGGGTTCTACGGGCCCGCCTGTGCAGGTGAGTGGCGGACGGCCGGTTCGGCGCGGCCGAACGTTCGCCGCCCTGACGCCTCGTGTTCCTCTTCCAGCCTGCAACTGCTCGGAGCACGGGACGTGCGACGACGGGCGTCGAGGAACGGGGGCGTGTTTCTGCGAGGACGGGTGGGCCGGCGAGCGCTGCGACGACGAGCGGCGTGAGTCACACACACACACACACACACACACACACACACACACACACACGTTGAAACCCACAGTTTAACGTGACGTGTCCTCAGGAGAGTCCACCTGTTCTCCGCCGTGTTCCCCGAAGGCCGTGTGCAAGGACAACAACACCTGCGTCTGCCGGCCATACTACGCAGGAGACGGGTTCACCTGCACAGGTGAGCGCGGGCCACGAGGGGGAGGGGGGGGTTTCTCGGGCTCGCGCCCCCAAAGCATGATGGGAGCTGTAGTTCGTCCGTCTCCGTCCGTCCAGTGGTGGACATGTGCCAGCTGTGGAACGGAGGCTGCGCCCCGGGAGCCAGGTGTTCGCAGAGAGGAGATCAGGTGACCTGCACCTGTCCCCGTGGTCACACCGGAGACGGCGTCACCTGTCAGCCCGTGGACCCCTGCGTCGCCGGGGACAACGGGGGCTGCCACGAGCACGCCACCTGCACCATGACCAGTCCGGTGAGGGCCGGACCGCCGCGGGCCAGGGCGCGCCTCAGTGACAGCAGCGTCACACACCTGTCTGTGTGTGTGTGTGTGTGTGTGTGTGTGTGTGTGTGTGTGTGGGGGAAGAAGAAGTGCGCGTGTAAAGACGACTACATCGGCGACGGCGTGACCTGCGAGGTCAAGCAGCTGCCAATCAGCCGCTGTCTCCAGGACAACGGGCGGTGTCACCCGGACGCCAGGTGCACCGACCTGCACGTGGAAGGTGAGTCCGCACGTCGACTCGCGCCTTTGTTCCCGGCGCCGCGAGCTGACGTGACGTTTGCGCGCAGACGCCACGCTGGGCGTGTTCCACCGCCGCTCGGAGGACGGGCAGTACCGGCTGACGTACGCCGCGGCCCAGCTGTCCTGCGGCGCCGCGGGGGGCGGGCTGGCCACCTACACCCAGCTGTCCTACGCTCAGCAGGTCAGTGAACGCAACACACGCGCCGCCGCCGCCACCCGCGGTTCTGTGGTTAAAGCCGCCGCTCCCCGCAGGGCGGGCTGAACATGTGCGCCGCCGGCTGGTTGGACCAGGCCCGGGTCGGGTACCCGACCACCCAGCCCAACCAGAACTGCGGGTTCGGACACGTCGGCATCGTGGACTACGGGGTCCGCAAGAACCTGAGCGAGACCTGGGACGCCTTCTGCTACCGGATGAAGGGTGAGGGGGGGAGGAGGGGGGGTTACAGTATCAGTGTATTGATCGGCGTATTGATCGGCGTATTGATCGGTGTCCCTCCTCCAGAGGTGAAGTGCGAGTGTCGGCCCGGGTTCGTGGGCGACGGGTTCGTCTGCGTGGGAAACCTGCTGCAGGTGCTCAGGTCCACGCCCACCTTCTCCAACTTCCTGGCGGTGAGTCCGACCCGCGGCCCGGTCCCGTCGCCGACCCGTCCTCGCGGGAACCCCCCGGGGTCCGGATCCGCCTCACCCGCGTTCTGTCCTCCGCAGCAAGTCCTGAACTACTCCACGGCGTCCGCGGCGGGCGGGCGCTTCCTGGAGCGGCTCGCCGACCCGGCGGCCCGGTCCACCCTGTTCGTCCCCGAGAACGACGGTCTCCCCGACAACCAGGTGAGTCCGGAAACCGAGGCCCCGCCCCCCGACCCGTTCGCCGCGTCCTCACGGCGTCCCCGCGTCCCTGCAGACGCTGTCGCCGCGGGACATCGAGTTCCACCTGTGCGAGGGTCAGGCGCTGGCGCTGGCCCAGCTGAAGAACGGCACCCGGATCAGAACCCGGGTCGGGAGCCTGACGGTGCTCGGCGTGTCGGACCTGCTGGACCCGTCGGCTCTGGTCAGGTTCACGGTTTAACGTCCGGGTCTCGGCGCCGGTTCTCGCCGCCGTTTGTCTGACGCCTCTGTCGTCCCCGCAGTCGTCCCGCTACATCAACGACCGTTTCGTCACCGGCGCCGACGTCCCGGCCGCCAACGGCGTCATCCACGTCCTGCGGGGGGCGCTGCACGCCCCGCCCCCGCGCCGGGAGGCGAGTGACGCCGCCGTACGTTCGCCCCGGGTCGCTCCGCTGACCTCTGACCTCCGCTCTGATTGGCTCCGCAGATGCACGTGGCGCACAAGGCCGGGATGGGGGTGGGCGTGGCGCTGCTGGTGGCGGTGGCGGCGGCGGCCATCTTTGTCGGGTACCACTTCTACACCCACAGCGCCAAACCGTTCCGCTTCCACTACTTCAAGGTGGGTAGTACTCGTGTACTTTTACGGAGTACCGTGTATTTATTGAAGTGATGACCTTTGACCTCTGTGACAGGAGGAGGAGGAGGAGGGCGAGGGGGAGGAGCCTGCCCCGCCCACAGCCGGCGGCCGCAGCATCTGCAACCCGGTTTACGAGGCGACTCCAGAACCCGAGGACACGGTGAGTCGTGGACCGGTTCTGAAACGACCCGGTTCTGTCAGGTTTAACGTCACGGACTCACCTGGGGTTTGTTTGAGTTTGTGGTTCATAATCAGAACCGGGCGAGTCGGACCCGGTCCGGTCGACCCCGCAGACAGAACCGACCTGAACGATCCGGTCTCGCCTGGTGTCGGCAGGACAAACACGAGGTGGTGGACGGGGGGGCGTACGACCTGCTGCAGGACGGCTGACGGACCGGAACCGCCTCTGCTGGACCGGGTCTGGGTCGTCATCATCATCATCATCATCATCATCATCAGCGATGCGTTCGGGTGCTGTGACGTCATGTCAGAAATCACAGCGCCTCCTGTTCTCGTTTGTGTGTCGAGATGAAAACTCGTTGTGTAACCGATTTTGTTCTTGTTTGTTCAATAAAACCCAAACGAGCCAGAACTCGCGGTTCTGGACGAAAACACGAAACAGAAACTTTGAGTTGAGAGTCGCGTCTTTATTCAGCGCAGAACCGGGTCGGTTCTCAGCAGAACCACACAAGTTCACGTGTCTCCGGTCACGTCCGCGATCCACGAGTGAAAGTCGGAGATTCTGGTGAAGACGGCGGGTTTGTCCGGGTCGCAGCGCCGGCTGCCCCACGCCGCCACGCCGAACAGGAAGTAGGCGCCGCGCTTCCGGCAGAACAGAGGAGCCCCGGCGTCGCCCTGCGGAGGAGAACACGGGTCCATCAGGAGGAACCGGGGGGGGGGAGCGGGTCAACGAGGTTCTGCTCGGTACCATGCAGGAGGCGGAGCACGCGGCGTGCGCGCACACGTGGGAGTCGGCGACGAGCCCGCCCCCCCACTCCTCCTCGCAGCGGGTCCGGTTCACCAGGGTCAGCTCGGCGTGGTGCAGCCGATCCGGATCGACGCCGCCTGCGGGAACAGAGAGGAGGTCGGGTTCCGTTTCACCTCCGCGGGTCGGTCGGAACCCGCGGGTCCGGCTCACCTGTCGCCGTCGTGGCGCCCCAGCCCGCGGTGAAGCAGCGCCAGCCGTCGTCCACCTCCTCGTCCTCGTCGGGGACGCACACCGGGGACACGTCGGAGCCTGGAGACACAACCAGAGACCCGGTCCGAGCTGGGGACGAGGCGACGGGAAATGGTTCCGTCCGCGTTCCTACCGGTTCTGGCGGGAACGCCGAGTCGCAGCAGGGACAGGTCCGACTTTGGCGGGAAGCTTCCGTCCTGCGGGGGGCTGAAGACCTCGTCCACCGGGACCGTCTGAGACGAGGAGAACCGGAGGTCGTGGACTCCCAGGACCACCGTGTCCTCTTTGGCTCTGCAGGAGAACAAAAAGGTCAGAGGTCGGACCGGCGCCAGGACCGGCAGCGTCGGACCTCACCTGACGGAGCAGTGGCGGGCGGCGAGGACCCAGCGGCGGTGGATCAGAACCCCGCTGCAGTAGTGGCGTCCGTCGGACTGCAGGCTGACCTGCCACGGCCAGAAGAACGGACACGACTCCGTCACGTTCACCACCGACACCTCGCCGTCCCGGGCCCGCGACAGTCCGGCGAGGCCCGGAGCCGGGTCGCAGCTGGGTCTCTGCGTCTTCCCGCACGCGTCCTCTGTCGGGACGAGATCGGCGTGAGTCGCGAAACGCCAAAGTTCTGGTTCGGGCCACGTCGGGCGAGACCCACCTTCGTCGTCGGCGACGTCTTCCGAGGACGCGTGGCGTTCACCTGCGGAGACGGGACAGCGTGAGTTTGGCGGACCGGGTCCTCGGGCGAGGACCGGGCCGCCAAACTCACTGATGATGTCAGAGATCCACGCGGTGTGCTGCCGGATCCGGGTGTAGACTCCGGGCCTCCGGGCCCGACCGCAGCCGACCCCCCAGCTCACCACGCCCGCCAGCTCGTACCTGCTGCCGGTGAAGCAGGACAGCGGACCGCCGGAGTCTCCCTGAGGACGCCAGGAGACAGACCGGGCCGGGACAATGACACAGACGGGTGAAGGTGCAGGACATCCTCTCACCTGGACCCTGAAGGGAACCTCCGGGGTCCGTCAGACCGGTTCTGGTCTCACCTGACAGGCGTCGGCTCCGCCCCCGTCCTTCCCGGCGCAGAACATGGAGGACCGGATCCGTCCCGGGTAGAACTGGTTACAGACGTCCGGGGTCAGGACCGTCACGTTCACCTCCTGCAGCCGGTGGACCCGGGGCCCGTCTGGACAAACAACGGGAGGCGTCAGGTCCGGGGGGTTCTGGGTTCCGTCCAAACGGACCGGAAGGCGTGCTCACTCTCTCGGGTGGCGCCCCAGCCGGTGATGGTGCACTTGCTGAGGACGGGGAGCGGGTTCATCCAGACGTCGATGGGTCTGACAGACCGGCCGAAGACCAGAGCCCGCTGCAGCCGGACCAGGGCCAGGTCCCGCTCTTTGGTTCTGGGGCTGTAGCCTTGATGGCTGGTGATGGCGGCGACCCGGACCAGCTGAGGCGGGTTCACGGGAGAACGGAGTTAGTGACGCGATCCGAACGCAAAGGTTCTGGTCAGAACGCGGTTCCGTCACCTGCTGTCCGGGTTCGTCGGGGTTGTCCAGGTCGTGTTTTCCCGCCAGCACCGTCCACAGCGAGGCTTTATTGTACCTGCACACAGGTGTGGCCTGAGTCAGGGCCGGTCCAGAACCGGGTTCAGAGCCGGGTCTCGGACGGGCGGTGTCGCGACCTCTGACCTTTTGAAGCAGTGGGCGGCGGTGAGCACCCACAGCGGGCTGATGATGGCCCCCCCACAGGCCGGCATGGAGGCGAAGCGCAGGGAGACCTGCCAGGGCCACGAGTGAGACCAGGACTCCTGGCCCCCGATGATCCTGGACTCCGGCTCCTGCTCCGGACTGAAGACCCGGATCCCGGCCAGGTCTGACACCAGAAGAAGAAGAAGGTTCAGACAGAAAGTAGACAAATGTCCTGCGTGGTTTATGTTTTATTAAATAATTTTTACTAAATAAACTAAATTATTTATTGATTAAAAAACGATTTTACTGAATTTTAAAAATTTAGATTACTTAATTAAAGTTTCAACCAAAATTTTAATTTAACATAAATAAATGAACAGTTTTTTACGCGACGTTAAATCAATGATCAATGACGTGAACGTGATCGATCGGTTCCGGGACGTACCACTGAATCCAAACAGTCCAGAGAAGGTTCCGTTCGTCGTCACGTTCGCCTGATTCGGGTTTCCGTCTGAAAACAGAAGAACACGCGTCCTGACGTGTCCAGGTGCGAGCGACCGCGTTTACCTGTGCAGGTGAGGCGCTCACCTGTCGCTGACGTGTTGGACGGCGCCGGGTGCGCCGCGCCGCCGTGAGGCGCGAGCAGCCAGACGGACAGGAGACAGAGCACGGACCGCATGGCGTCTGCCGGAGGACCGGCGCGCTCGCGCTCTTCATCGCTCACCTGTTCACTCACACCTGCGCGTGATTACACACACCTGCAGCGGACAGACGAAGAAGTGTGTCTGCTCCCACAGAACCGGGTCCGAACCGGATCAGGATCCATCCGGAGTCCAGAAAACAGAGTGAAGATCTCAACAACTTTATTTTTTATTATTAAATACGTGAGACCGGGACCGTCGTGATGTGTCTGTGTGTGAGTGTGTGTGTGTGTGTGTGTGTGTGTGTGTGTGTGTGTGTGTGTGTGTGTGTGTGAGTGAGTGTGTGTGTGTGTGTGGTGAGTGAGTGAGTGAGAGTGAGAGAGTGTGTGTGTGTGTGTGTGTGTGTGTGTGTGTGTGTGTGTGTGTGTGTGTGTGTGTGGTGGTGGTGGTGTGGTGGTGTGTGTGTGTGTGTGTGTGTGTGTGTGTGTGTGTGTGTGTGTGTGTGTGTGTGTGTGTGTGTGTGTGTGTGTGTGTGTGTGTGTGTGTGTGTGTGTGTGTGTGTGTGTGTGTGTGTGTGTGTGTGTGTGTGTGTGTGTGTGTGTGTGTGTGTGTGTGTGTGTGTGTGTGTGTGTGTGGTGGTGGTGTGAGTGAGTGTGTGTGTGTGTGTGTGTGTGTGTGTGTGTGTGTGTGTGTGTGTGTGTGTGTGTGTGTGTGTGTGTGTGTGTGTGTGTGTGTGTGTGTGTGTGTGTGTGTGTGTGTGTGAATGAGTGATGGGGGGGTGTCACAAACACAGTTCGGACGTCACAAAGCTCCGCCTCGTGCTCTTATTGTGACAGAGCCAGGCCGGAAGTGAGGTCGGACCGGTCGCTCCTCTCCGGTGGAACCGGGGCGGTGCAGAGCGAGCGGCGGCCGCGGCTCGGGCGACATGTCGGGCTACAGCCGGGAGATCCTGCTGGCCACCAGCTTCCTGTGCGGCAGCAGAGGCGCCATGCGGCTGCCGCAGCTCTACCGGAAGCTGCTGCCGCGCTGCGACATCACCGAAGAAGAGTTCTGCTTCATGGTGCGGCGGTGCCCCCGCTTCCTGCTGGTCCGCGGCCCGGAGGGGGCCGGCGGGCAGCGGCCGGAGGACTGCACGGTGGTGGCCAAAACGTCGCTGCGGCTGTGCCGGAGCTACGGGCGGGAGGAGCCGTGCGCCGGGTGTCGGCAGCTGCACCTCTGCAAGTTCTTCATCTACGGCAACTGCAGGTTCGGCAAGGGCAGGTGAGCCGCGTGCACGCGCACGTGTCGCAGTCAGACAACAACAACAACAACAACAACAACAACAACAGGTTTGACCCAAAACCAGCGGAGTTGGTCTGCGGTGAATCGGCCGCGGAGGGATTCTCTGTTGTTTTCCTCCTTCTCGTCCACCTGCCCGGATCTACTTTGCGCGTTTACTTTCTCACGGGCTTCCGTTGCTGTCGCAGCGTCAGGAAACAGCGAAACTCGCTGCTCACGTGGTTTTATCGAACGTCTGATCGCGTTCGTCCGCGGGGACTAGTTTGTCTCGGTCTCGGTCGCGGACTGACACCGACTTCCTGCTGCGGCGGAGAGAAACGAAACTTAAAGGTGGGGGGGGGTGCAGCCGGATGAAATCATCATCAACACTGTCATCACGTACGGGTGACGTCACCGCGAGCCGGGCGTGTCCGACGGAGTGAAACTTAGAAGAAAATCACACCCCACATAAATATATGATCTTTTATGTGTGTGTGTGTGTGTGTGTGTGTGTGTGTGTGTGAATCAATAACGCTGCTGTCGTTTCCTAGGAAACCGTGTAAATTCTCCCACGACATTCGATCGGGTCACAACTACGAGTTGCTGCGAGAGTGCACGCTGCACGAGCTGAACGAGGACGACCTGTTCCTGCTGCTGCTGCAGAACGACCCGGTGCTGCTGCCCGAGGTAAAGCGCTCACCTGCGCTCACCTGCGCTCACCTGCGCTCACCTGTGCTCACCTGACGCACCTGCGCTCACCTGTGCTCACCTGTGCTCACCTGCCGCCACCCCCTGCTTCTTCTCCCCTCAGGTGTGCCTGCACTACAACAAAGGGTCCGGCCCCCACGGCTGCTGCACCTTCCAGAACACCTGCACCAAGGTGCACCTGTGCCAGCACTTCGTCCAGGGCGACTGCGTCTTCGGACTCAAGTGCAAACGGCAGCACGCCATCGACGAGCACGGCCGCCGCATGCTGGAGGAGCGAGGGCTGAGCGGCGACATCATCCAGGACCTGCCCTTCATCTACAGGAACGTCCACCACCTCGCCGCCGCCGCCGCCACCGCCCCGCCCGCAGGTGAGGTGAAGGCGCCCGCCGACCGAGCGCTCAAACCAAACGTTCCTCGGACGTCCGCTCACGTCTCCGTGTTTGTGTCAGAGAACGTCCCGGCGGCTCAGGCGGACGACGCCGACCACATCTGCCTGCACTTCATCCGGAACAGCTGCAGGTTCCACAGTGAGTCCGTCCTCACCTGGAGGACACACCTGTCTGTTTTTTTTTTTTAAAGGAAGGCCGGTCGGGCGCTCACGTCTCCCGTCTCTCCGCAGACGAGTGTCGCCGGGTTCACTTCCACCTGCCCTACAAGTGGGAGGCGTTTGACGGCCTCGCCTGGACGGCCCTGCCGCACATGGAGGACGTCGAGCGGGACTTCTGCGACCCGTCCAAGACGCAGAGGTCAGAGGTCGCGCGCTCACGTTTGAGGTGGGTCCGCCGCGGACGAGGCTGACGCTCGTCTCTCCTGTGCGCGCAGCTCCGGCGATCGGCCCGTCGACTTCCTGACGATGACGCGGGAGTCGCAGCGCGTCCGCCGTCTCTCCACGGCGTCCTCAGTCACGAAGCCGCCGCACTACAGGCTGACCACCGTGTGGCTTTGGTACTACAAGGGCGACCAGGGCAAGTGGGTGGAGTACGGGCAGCCGGTGAGTCGGACCGCCGCGGGGGGGGTCCGAACGTTAGCACGTTAGCATGCTAATCCCCGCGTCTCCGCGCGGTTCCCCAGGATGACAAGAAGCGGACCACGTCGGTGGCGTCCAGGACCCTGGAGGAGGCGTACCTGTCGGACAGAACCGGCGAGGTGGGCGTGGTCAAAGGTCAGAGGGAGTACGTGGTCAGCTTCACAGGTAAGGTCGGGACGCAGAGTCCACGTCGGTCCAGGACCCAGATTGAAACCTCGTGGTTTGAATTTAACGTTTGTTTGTGATGAACGAATTCACGCTCTTCTTCTTCTTCTTCTCTGCTTTGACGCCGTCGCTTCCCGTCTTCTTCAGACATGTACCAGAGGAACCCCAAACACAACACCAAGAGGAAGGTCCGGCGCCGGCCGCGCTTCGTCTCCGTCGCCGAGGTGGAGGCGCAGGTCCAGTAGAAAGCCCGGGAAGTGAGGCGGACCCGTCCGGACCCGAACGAGTGCCTTATCTCGGCTTAACGCGTCTGGATTCTGTTCTTTCCGTCGGCTCGGGCGCGAGCTGATCTGTTACAGAGGATCTTTGTCTCCAGAGGATGAACCCTGGTCACATGACTTCAGACCTGCTGGGACTCCTGAGGATCTTTTAAAGGATGACGTGGAAAAAAAATACAGACGAAACGTTTTTTTATAAGCTGTGTCATGTTTTAATGAGTCCGCTTCATGTTTCACTCCTCGTTCGTTTCCTCACAAACGTTTTTTTTTATGTTAAACAAACAAAATAAACACAAATATAAGTTGTTGTTTTTTAAACAGGCGGTTCTGTTCCAGGTCTTCAGCAGCAGAACCCGGAGGTTCTGGTTTCACTTCAGCTCTTCGTCCTAGGAAATTTAATTTAACAGACTTTTATTTTGAAATATTATATAATATTATTTATTATATTTACTGTTTCTATTTTAATCTTATTGTCTCAGTAAGAGCCGATGAGTTTATATTTTAATAATAATTAAACATTTATTAAATAATATTTAAATTACAGCTGTAAAATAATAATAATACAAGATATAATGTCAGACTTAATATTATATTATTAGAGTATTAATCTCCTTTTTAATAAACACACACACACACACACGCACACGCAGACTGACGGTCTGTCCCGGATCTTTCAGCTGAAGTCCAGACTCCCGCCTGATTCTGCAGAACCGGTCCGGGTCCGCGTGAGGTTCGTTTGAATTGTAGATTTGGATCAAATGATGCTCAGCAGGCGGAGCCGGGTCAGACCGGTACCGAGACCGGACGTGCCCTGAATCCGACGACCGGCACCGAGGGATCCGGATCGCCGGGGGGGGGGCGGGGGGCAGGTTCGATTGGTTCCGTGGAGACGTGGAGGTGAAGAAGACTGCGGACTCAGGCAGGAGGAAGGTGTGATTCTGCAGGGACTCTCCGCCTCCTCCTTCCCCGCGCAGGGAGCGCGCCGCGCGGCTGCGGAGAGGCGTGACGCGCCGGAACCGCATCTCCAGGATGGCAGGTGGGTCTGATCGTCCCGAGCTGTCGGCGCGGCTCGGTTCGGCCCGGCTTTCTCTCGGTGAGACGCTCTTTTTTTTGTCGGTGGCGGGGGCGGGGGCGCTGGGGCGGGCCGCCGCGGCTCTCATCCGCATCGCCGCGGCTCGGTGTCGGTTTTAGCGGCACCGAGGCTCCGGCTGCGGCTGTCAGCGCGCGCACAGCCGCCCCCGCGGCTCGGCTCGGCTCGGCTCGGCGTGCTCGTCGGTAACACGATCAAATCGCTGTAAACCGGACCGGACCGGGTAATTGGGGCAGGGATCCTGCTGAGACAGGCCGGGGATGTTATCTGTCCGATAATGGGGTCAGGATGAGAGGAGACCGAGCCGAGCCGAGCCAGACTAGCGCAGGTGTGAGTGGCCTGGAAACGGTGCTGGACCCAGAGCCGGTCCGAGCAGAAGGACCGTGACCGACACATGAATGAGGCCTGCACCGATACCGGTGTGTGGGTGGGGGCCCCTCGGGGGTGGGGGGGTCACATCTGATCCACTAACCTGTTGTTTGGACCAATCAGAACAGGACTAATATCACGGGAGTCCAGCAAAAGGTTTAGAATCCAGACCAGAACCGCCTCTGGTCTACCCTGCCGGTCCTCTCTGGTCTTCTCTGGACCACTTCGGTTCCTCGCTGGGTTCTGTTGGTACCTGGGTTTTGAACATTTGAAGACGTTCTGGATTTTAGTGGATCAGTACCATGAATGTTGGAGCCAGTGGTGGAAAGTAACTAAGTAGATTTACTCGAGTACTGCACTTTGTAAGGTGACTTTGGTTCTGTGGCGTTCAGGTCCTCCTGATGGGCCCTGGGTTGTCTGTACTGGGATCAGACCCGTGACTCTCTGAGGACGATGGACCCCGTGATCCCCCTGGACCCTGGATCCAGGACCAGGACCAGGACCAGGACCAGGATGGACGCGATTACCTCGGCATTCGGGCGGACACTCGTGATCCTGCTGGTGACTGGCCCTCTGGTTCCCATGGCAACCTCCAGCTCACCTGCTGCAGGTAAGACAGGTCTTTAAAGGTGCAGTCCGTCAGTTCACTGGTCCCAGAACAGTTTGAATTTATGAATTTATGACCTTTATTTAAATCTGTTTTTTATAAGGACGACAGGTGACGGTTACATCACTGTCAATCCTGGCCAATCAGCAAACAGCTTTTATCCATCACAGGAAATAAGATGTGTGTGACATTTGTGTGAGTCCAGGTCCAGGTCCAGGTCCAGGTCTGGACTCGGGTCTGGACTCAGGTCTGCCAAGGTCTCATACGACAAACAGAAAAGAAAAAGAAAACAGGAAATGTCACGGGGAATCTGAAGTGTGTGTAGATTCTATCTATCTATCTATCTATCCATCTATATATCTATCTATCTATATATATATCTATCTATCTATCCATCTATATATCTATCCATCTCTCCGTCCATCTCTCTCTCTATCTATAGATCTATTGATCTATCACTCTATCTATCCATCTCTCCGTCCGTGGGGTTTGAAGGCGGCGTCTCCTGAATACCAATGACTCGTCCCCGTCCGGCACGTGATGCTGCCGCAAAGCACGGCGTCACCACGGCAACGAGGCCGGCAGCAGATGAAAGAGACCCAGTCAAGGCTGAGTGTGTGTGTGTGTGTGTGTGTGTGTGTGTGTGTGTGTGTGTGTGTGTGTGTGTGTGTGTGTGTGTGTGTGTGTGTGTGTGTGTGTGTGTGTGTGTGTGAACACTGCTGCAGAGAAGGATTCACTGTGTGTGGATTCATTCAGATAGCGTCAAACCTGACAGTGTCATAATTACATGTAATGAAGCCTAGCGTAGCTTAGCATAGACACTGGGAACAGGGGGAAACTGCTAGCCTAGCTAACCAGCACCTCAAGCTAATAGTGGCTAACATGATTTATCTCCACCCACTGTTTATCCACCCACTGGGGGCAAGCTGTGGCCCCCCCCGCCGAGTTGTTGAGGTAAAAATAAAGATTAAATAAACAACAGAAACGAGGACGCTCTGTGGTTCTGGTTCTGGTTCTGGTTCTGGTTCAGGACATTTAAAAACCTCCGACTCTCGCCCGCAGGTGTGCTAGACTTCAACAGAACGACGGAGCCGACGTCGCCTCCTTCGACGGCATCGCCGCCCTCCCCTCCGCCCAGACCCCCGCCCGCCGACCAGCCCTCAGACTCCGGTTACCGTGGTAACGGCGGCGGCGCAGGCTCGGCGGAGGACTCGGACTCGGGCGCTCAGGGGATCCACCTCCTCCTGAGACCCCCGGACCTCCTGTCCCCGAGCCTGCCCCCGCCCCTCCCCCCTCACATACAGCCCACCCTCACCCCTCCTCCCCCCTGGGAGCACGGCCCCTCCCTGGAGGAGGCCTGGGGCTCCGGGGACTACCTGGAGACCCTGTCCTTCATGGTCCCCGATGGCGAGGAGCTGGCCCTCGCCACGCCGCTGCCCAGCCACCCCTACGACGACGACGCCGGCGGGGACTGGGTCTCCTACGACACCGCCTTCCCCGCCCGCCCCGTCCTTCCCCTCTCCACCCGCCTCCTCCTCTCGCCCTCGTCCTCCACCCCCGGCATCCCGCTGCACACTCGCCCCACCCGCCCGGACGTCTTCCCCACCTGGGAGGAGGACTACGACCTGGAGGACATGATGCCCCTTGAGCCGACGGAGCTGCTGCTGCCGGACATGAACAGTCTGGAGTACTACACCAACCTGCTGGCCCGGGAGAGGGAGAGGGGGGGCGCCAGGGAGTCAGACCAAGACCGGGTCAACCGGACGGACTCCAAGCCCCCCATCACTCCCACGGCGACACAAACTCACCTTCCGCCGCCGTCTCCGTCCCCGAGCTCCGGCCCTCCTCCGGGACGGGAGCCCCAGCATCCGGTGGTGGGGACGACCCCCCCCCTCGCCCTCTCGCCCACCCTCACAGGTGAGAAGAGACCACCTGTTGTGACAACTACCCTCAAGACCCCCACCACCCATCTTCCTCCTACTCCGAGACCCAAAGATCAGATCCCGGTGCAGGGCAGACACCCTCCTCGCCCCCCTTCGAACACCACCGGCCGGGTGCCTCCCCCTCCCCCGCTGGGACCGCCCACCCGTCCCGACAGGCCAGAGAGACCTCCAGTGGTCACGGAGAAGCCGGCGAGGACCACCACCACCACAAGGACCACCACCACCAACACTGCCAGAACCAGCACCACCACCACCACCAGGACCACCACCACCACCACCCAGATCACAGCCATCAGCTTGACCAGAGCCCCCCCCGTCACCACGCCGAGGGTGGCCCAGACCCCCCCCACCAGGCAGTACCTGTGTAACGTCACCAAGCCGGAGATGTACCTGGTCAGAGTAGGTAAGGCGAGGGTTAGGTGGAGGTACAGTTGTTTGTACAGCTGAGTACTTCAGTACTGCAGTGATGTAGTACTGTAAGTAAGAAGGTATCATGACTTTGAGTTTCTTCTCACCTGTGCTGCAGTCAGCTCCAAGGGTTCGTCAGCTGGTTTCAGTCAGGTCCGAGATCTTCTGAAGAGAGAGTTCAACCGCTCGGTGGAGCTCCAGGTAAACCTCACCTGCCCCTCCTCCGCCTCACCTGTCACCCACACCTGGCCGACGTCAGGTGATTGACGGCTGTCTATCTCTGGTTCCTCCTCAGTTCCTGAGAACTCCGTCCAGCTTTGCCTTTCGCGTCGTCTCGGGGCCGTTGATCTTCACCGCCATGGCGGTCATCAATGCTCTTCGCCAGCCGCCGCGTTCCTTTGGCCCGGTTCCCACGGTGTCACCGCTCTACACCGTACCTGACCTCAGGTACCAGGTCCACACGGTGCTGCAGTTTGTCCCCGCCCACGTGGACGTCCGGGTCTGTAACTTCAGCGAACGAGTGGAGCGAGGGCTGATGATGGCGTACGCCGAGACACGGAGACGGTCCCATGAGGCGGGAAACGTCACCGTGCAGGTGAGCATGTTTGTTATTAATGACATCACCGTACAGGTGATTTTGATCACCTGTTTATGAACCGTGCTGAAAACTAAAAGCCTTCACGCACCTCCTCCAGCTACTGAACATCACCATGGGTGTGTGGCGAACGTCGGCAGAGCAGAAGATTCCCGTCGACATCACGTTCGCTGCGCGTGATGGGCGGGGCTACCTCCCAGGGTCAGAGGTCAGCGAACACCTGAGGAGGCTCAGCCTGGTCGAGTTCAGCTTCTACGTCGGATTTCCCGCCCTGCAGATCGCAGAACGTACGACACTCGCCGTGTGTTCACACGCCGTCGCCGTCCTCGCATGTCAAACGTTTCTGTTTCTGTCCGCAGCCTTCCACTACCCCGAACTCAACACGTCGCACCACCTGCGCTCCACCTGGGTCCGCACAGGTGAGTGCTCAGCGGTTATCTCGCGCAGGGTTTGTGTGGCGTTTGAGAACGTGGGACGTGACGGTGTCATGTTGTTTCAGTCCTGCTGGGGGTCCAGGACCAGCTGGTCGCCGAGAGGAGTTTCAAAGCTCGTCTGGAGCGACGCCTGGCGCTGCTGCTGGAGGAGGGACTGCAGGAGTCCACCAGGAGGCGCTGGACCAGAGCCACAGCTGTGGGCAACAGCAGTCTGCAGGTGACGTCACACAGATACACACCTGACAGGTGTTTACAGGTACACAGATGGGATACTGTGCAGCACAACTCACCTGCTGTGTTTCAGGTGGTGCGGGTGGCGAGGCTGTCGGGGGCGGGGCGCCCCCTGGAGGTCCTGTATTTCGTGGAGGGTCCGGGCGGTGAGCGGATCCCGGCCGAGACAACTGCCGTCACCTTAAATCGTCTGGACCTTCAGAGAGCCGCCATGGTCTTGGGACACCGAGTCCAGCGACCGCTGGCCCAGCGTGAGTCAAGTCCTGAATCCATGGCGGAGCACGTAGATGTACAGGTGTCGTTTGTTGGTCCTAACCTGTCCCTCACCTGCGTCCAGCCGTGGAGACTCTGTCCGTCCCCCCGGCGGAGACTCAGAGCAGCAGCATCTGGCTGATTGTTGGCGTGGTCGTTCCCGTGCTGCTGGCCGTCTTCATCATCATCATCCTCTACTGGAAGTTGTGCGGCTCCGAGAAACTCGAGTTCCAGCCCGACGCCATCAACACCATCCAGCAGAGGCAGAAGGTCAGAGGTCAAGGGGAAGCCGTCGTGTCTTTTGTACACCTGTGCAGGTAAACCGCGGCGGCTGAGACGTGTCCTCTGTTAGCTTCAGGCTCCCAGCGTGAAAGGCTTCGACTTCGCCAAGCTCCACCTCGGTCAGCACAGCAAAGACGACATCATGGTGATCCAGGAACCCGGGCCGCTGCCCGCGCCCGTCAAAGAGGCCACGCCCTCTGACGGCGGAGACCTCAACACCCCCAAGTCTAAAGGGTCGTCCACCAAGGCGGGCCGGTCCAGCCGCCGCAGGGGAAGGTCGGATACATGGTGACGGCGCCAACAGCGATTAAACAAACAGCTGATCACTCACTGAGATTAAAACGTCTCCTCCCCAGGCTCAGCCCGTCCGACGGCGACTCGTTAGGCAGCGACCAATCCAGCGGCAGAGAGTCGGCGGAGGAGAGCACCCGACCCGTGGCCACGCCCAGTGAGGGGAAACAACACAGGAAGACGCCCAAAAATGGTGAGCGGCGCGATGACATCATCAGCTGAGCAGTGTGATGTGTGTGTGTGTGAGATGAAGATCTGCTGTGATGGTGTTTCACCAAACTTTTCTTTCTGCTGCTGCTGGACTGAAGGGAGGAGCAAGATGGGTGCGTTTCATTTGTCCATCCTCACCTTTTCATTAAACTCTAAACATACGAACAGGTCTGAATCTGCAGGTTGTAAAATCAGGTTCTCGTCCTCCAGCGGCCCCATCAGGCAGCGGTCCGGACGAACTTCTCTCCTCGTCCTCCATCTTTGACCACGTGGACCGTCTGTCTCGAGGCTCGTCCGACGGCACTCGGCGGCAGGCCAACAAGGTGCAGCTGATCGCCATGCAGCCTCGGCCGAGTCCTCCGCAGCCTCACGGCGCGTCGCAGCTGAGCCCCACGCTCACCGAGAAGGTCAACACCGAGGTGAGACCGCCGTGACAACAACGCGCTCGCCGTTTAAACCTGCCCGACGTCGTCACCTCCACGTGTTCGCCTGCAGGTGGCGCTGAGACACAAGTCAGAGATCGAGCATCACAGGAACAAACTCAGGCAGCGAGCTAAGAGGCGGGGTCAGTGCGAGTTTCCCTCCATGGACGACATCATGGACGCCTTCGGAGACGGGCCGGTGCAGGGCGACGTGGCGCAGCGGCTCTACAGCTCCGCCCACGACCACATGGACTGCATCCTGCAGGCTGACGCTCCGTCGCCCCCCACCCCCAACGACTCCAGGAAGAGGTCAGGCTTCACCTGAACACCTGAGCTGATTAACTGCTGAACCTGGAGCAGCTTAAATGTTTTATAAAAGTAAAACATGAGAAACACACTTTTCTTCTGTACATCATAAAGCTCACCTGTCAATCAGCAGAGAACAGGTGATCCAAATCATGTGATCCCCACATACATTACTGTGTGATGTCATACAGCCTGATGACTTTCAGGTCCAATAATCAAAACACACTGAACCTCGAGTCCAGGAAACGTACCAGATGAAAAAATAAAAATACCTGAGTACCTGAGTACCCGTGTGTTTGTCGTTTCAGAGGGAGGCGTTCTCCTCGGGGTCGGCGAGCTCAGCCGGGACCCGGAAGTCTTCCTGATACGGACAGAGACCGGCTGCTCACCGACCAGAGCGCCACCTACAGGAAATATCCAGGACTGAACAACGTGGCTTACATGGTGAGACTGTGGTGGTCTGGAGATGAAGAAAAATGGGGTGAGGGAACAGTCTGAGGCTGCGTCGAAGGAAATGAGAAATCATCGGCATAAATGTGGAATGAGTTGTGAAATAAATATAATTAAATGTAAATGACAGTGGGCCTGATATTGATCCTTGTGGAACACCTTTATTAATAGTTGCAGGTTGATGACACTGAAATCCTGCTTTATGTACCGTTTCTTCTCTCACAGTCGGACCCGGACCTGCCTCCAGATCACGGAAGTCCGTCCCCAACCGATGAGGTCTTTGACCCGGCCCCGGCCCCGCCCCCCTACATGCCCCCCCAGCCATCCATCGAGGAGGCCCGCCAACAGATGCACTCCCTCCTGGACGACGCCTTCGCCCTGGTGTCGCCGTCCTCGCAGGGCAGCGCCGGGCTGAGCGGGGTAAGCCCCGCCCTGCCGAGCCCCTCCCCTCAGACCCGCCCCCCGGGCAGACAGTGGGGCTCTTACCCAGCAGCCCCCTCCCACAGCCCCTTCTCTGCAGTGAGTGTGTCGACCTGCAGCTGAAGCCCAGTATCTCCGCCCGTGAATCTGTTTTCAGGCGTCATTGTTCTCCTCTCCTCTTCTTCCTGCAGAGATACGCAGAGCTGGGAATGTCTCCCACATCCGTCCAGGGCCTGCTGCAGAGGTCAGGGTCCCCTGAAGCCACTTCAAACCAGGTCCAAGTCTGAAGCCTGAAGCAGTACTGATACTCTGTGTGTTTTATCCAGACAGGGCCTGAGCTCAGGGGGGTACATTTCCACTGGAGATCAGCTGCAGGAGTCGGTTTACTCCAGCAGGGGGCAGTATGATGACCCCCCCTCCTCCTCCCGACCACGACCTGTAGGGGGCAGCACAGGTGCAGTCGTCTGGATGTACCGACAATGTGTAATGACGTGATCTCGCATGTTGTTTTTAATGTGGAACTATATTCACTGACTTTGGTTGCCTCCAGGTGCGCAGCTCCACCATCTGACGCAGGTGGGTTTGTCCAGTCACATCGGTGCTTACCCTGGGGTGGGTCGCAGCATGTCTGGCCCCACCGGCTCAAGCTGGAATCAGCAGCACTCAGACCAGGACCTGTCCAGACCAGGAGCCAGCAGAGAGAGTGTGAGTCCGCAGGGGAGATCAGACCTTTAGAGCAGTCTGAATTAGTCTTAGTTAGAATTAGTTAGAATTGTATACCGCTCCAGACAAGTCCTGATGAGACCAGTTCAGTCTAGACCAGTTGTTACCCATTCAGATGGCTCTGGTTTTTGTCTCTCACATCATTCAGGTTCATGTCCTCACAGCTTCTCTTCTGTCTCCCTACAGGTGCTGTCGTTCCCTGAGTTCTCCTCTTCCTCTGTTTTCCAGATGCCCAGCTCTTCGTTGCGGGACCCGTCGGCCCCACCTTTGCTCCTGACCTCACCGACACCAGAATACCCTCCAGACGATGCCTCGCCCTCGGCCCACACCTCCGCCTCGCTCATCAAGGCCATCAGAGAGGAGCTGCGTCGTTTGGCCCAGAAACAGGCGGCGGTGACCAGCTACCCTTAGACTGATCTGGACTGGTTTGGATCAGGACCCAACTGGTTTCAGCGGTTAAGGACTGGATTCAAACCCTAAAACTAATAATACACACTCCGGACTCTCTTGAGCTGATCTTTGTCTGTATCGCTACGTCCAAAATAAGTCTGGACCACGATCCACGTCTCCTGACTGAAAGACCTCCGGTACTTTACAGGGTCCCGTCTGACTGTCCGTCCATCGTTCTTCAGCTCAGTGTTTCATCGGACGGGAGTTTGACTCTTTCCACTGAAGTGCTTCCTGGACCTGATTGTCCCACATACAGTTTTTTTTGGAGTGGATCATACTTTCAGAAGTTGTGGAGAGGACGGTCCCTTCTGACCTTCTGACCATCAATTAGTCCTCATGGAGTCGGGAGCAGATTGGACTTCCTCGAATTCTGGAGGTGGATGGCTCTTCCTGTAGAAATGGAGTTGATGGTCCATCCTGACCCTCTAGTGTGGATCATTCCTCTGAACTTCAGGAACATACCGTCCCCCTCAGATTTGGATCGTTCCTGTCGACCTTCTGGAGCGAGTCCTTTCTGGGCGTCTGGAGCAGATCGTCCCTCCTCGAGTTCTGAAGTGGATCGTCCCTCTGGACCTTCTGTGGTGCTAACCGTCAGCCTCATACCATCTCCTCATCGACCGCCTGTTGCCTTCCACGCTTCCATCGGCCATGAGAATCAGGTCTCTGTCCATAAACCACATCGATGAGGTCTTTGCACCGTCGACAGCAGGAGGCGGCGTACAGTTCCTACAGCAACGGGAAAAACGTATATATATATAAATATCTATAACATAAATATATGTAAAGAGATAGAATCCCAATGAGCACAATATTAATGTAAGAGTTATTACTGGAGTATTGAGATGTGAATTATTTTTTATTGCTTATATATGAAAGTATACTTTAAATCCTTTATTTTGAAAAAGACCAAACTACTGTTCTATGGTTGTAGCCCTCTTGTGTTAGCGTTAGATTTCAGCCGTTGCTCGGCGTAGCTGCTCGCTTGCGTGTTCATGTATCGGTGGCAATGAAAAAAAAAATCGCTAATGCACTGCTTCGGTATCAATGATTTGTTGCATCCATCGGTCTGCGGGCGGGATGGCGAGTCCGTCAGGTGACGTGGGGTGGGGGGGCAGTCATTCAGCAGAACCAGGAGCTAAAGCTAACGCAGACGCGCTCGTTCCGTCTTTAGGAACGTCGCTCCCTCGTTCTGCTGGTCGAGTGTTTTCCGTGAGAACCGCGGGTCCGTTCGTCTTCGCTCTGCTTCGGCATGTTCGACTCGGTTTGAGGCTTTAGCTTCTCGTGATGTTCCCGTTGATGTTCAGCATGCCGCTAAGAGATGTTCAAAACAAAGCTTATAAAAGTCCAGAGTTGTTCCGCATCGAGTCAGGAGTGAGCAAAGAGCTCGTCACGTCACGGTGCCATCAAACCATCGTCCATCCAAACAGTAGGAAAAACAAACGTGTTTTTTTGTTTTTCATTTCCAAAAGATATTTTTGAACCTAAATGAGACGGTTATGATAAACGGTGTGTAAATGAAAGTTGATATGGTGTTGAATAGAAAATATAATATTTAGAAAATATTTTATCTGTGATCGCTCTGATGAATGGACTCAAAGATCCGCCTGGCAACACATCCCTCATGGACCGGAACCAATCGCAGAACTCTGGAGACTTTGTGATTGGACCTAGCACCTGTCAGTCAAGCTGGAGGACTTGGCCACGCCTGCTGGGTCACATGGTGCTAATTCAACGACCGGAGGTGTGGTCGCACGCAAAACATGGAGAAAAAAAAAAAAGATGAAACCCTGCGGAGAAGTTCGTCTTCTCACGTGGAACTCTGGTTCTGCAGATTTCACAAAGTTCTGAATGTTTCCTTCAGTGTTTTCTAGAGTTTCTGTGTTTTCTAGATCTGTGATCCTCAGTGAGAATCCAGCACCGTCAGCGTTTATTCATGACAGAACTCCTGACACACACACACACACACACACACGCACACGCACACGCACACGCACACGCACGCACGCACGCACACACACACAGCTCTGTCCTGAGTGAACGTCCACACGCCTGCAGCTCCGTGTCAAACCACATTCCTGTTGTTCCCGCCCGGACGACCCTCGCCAGGCGGCTTCACCGGGCTCCAGGTGAGATCCAGGTGAGATCCAGGTGACTCGGTGAAGCTGCTCCGGAGACGGAGCCGGGAGGGAAGTTAAATTAATGTAAAACCGGTGACCCGGGAACACTGCCGGCAGACTCACCTGTGCGACAGGTGAGCTCTCAGCTGATCTGACGTGTCACATGACAGGACCTCTGTGAAAGATGGTGTTAACATTAAAGAGACGTGTTGGAAGTCGCTCTGTGTGTTCCTCCTCTTTATTTATTTATTTAAAAAATTATTTTTATCAGACGTGTCGACGTCATGGATTAAGACTGAGATTTTTAGAGGAGTCCATCCTTTAAAAAAGTAAAGAGAAGTTTTATTTTGGATTATTATTTTATTTATTATTTATTTTTACAGTTTCTGTAGGATGAAGTTATTATTATTTTGAGAAACGTAAATATTTCTACATATACAATCAGAATGATGTCAGAAACTGACGTCTTATTTAGAGAATAAATAAAAATTTAAAGCGCGACTCAAATAAAGTGACACAGGTGAGTGTCACCTCCGGGCCTCCGTACTTACCTGATACCTGAACCCCTCTCGGTTTCAGGCCCCTCCCCCCTCCTGCTCACTGATGACGATGAGACTTCCTGATAAACCTGTGCAGGTAAACAACCTCAGCTCGACCTGCTGATGGTTGAAGCCCTGCAGCATGAAGAGTCGAGTCCATCGAGCCGCAGCGTGAGTGTTTCACCTGAAGTGAACGAACCGCGGGTTTTAACGTGAACGCCGTTATATACGTTAATGTGACTGCTGGCACGCGCAGTATCGTAGTTTTATTTCTGCTTTGATAAAACTGAGTGTATGACCCGTATCTGACGTCATCACTCGACGTTTGCTCCCCTGGAGACCCGCAGGATCAAATCCACCGTCTGAGTTTAAAGTTTCGTGCGTCGTGAACACGGGGACAGACAGGAGGAGACGTGAGGACATTTACTCGGGCCCTTGTTGTGGACACGGTGTGAAAATCTTCCTCATTCTGACGCTGACGATAAAAAAAATCTAGTTTCGGAACCGGTTCCTGACGGAGACGGGTTCAGCAGACCGGAGGTCAGTTTGATGTGAAGGGACGAACACGCGGCGGGTTAAAGTTGAGAGCTTCGCTAAATGGACGAAACACTGAGCGGAGTTTGGCGTCAGTTTCTCCTGAATGGGCGTGACCCCTGACCCCTGACCCCTGACCTCTGACCCCACACAGAGTTTGTGGATCTTCAAATTCACTCGAACTTTATTCGAACTGGGTTTTTGGTTTGAATCTGAACTCGGACGTGAAGATTTTAGTTTGGATTTAAAAACACAACTTGAAGTGTGTCGTGTAGTTTTAATTAGTATTAATTCGAAGTATTTGTATGTGAAACTCGAGTACTCTCAGTATTTAAAGCACAAACACGTTTTTAATCAAAAACATTTAAAATTCACTTTGTCGTTAAAATGATGAGAGGAGCTGTGGTGCATTCAGGGTCAGTGGGACACTTCATATGAAGGGGCCCAGTGATCAGATGTATTGATTGATGACGTGGGGGGGGTGTCTCCACTCTGAAGTGATGAAGACCAGTGTGTTCTTAGGATGAAGGACTCTATGAAGACTCAGCTCGTGAGCGCCATCCACCTGCAGGAGGTGGAACTGCAGGAGACGCCTGCAGACGACCAGCAGGGCACGAAGAACCACAGCGACGGTGAGCGACAGATCGGTAATCAATGACGCCGTAACGATCACGCTGAGCTCGTTGACGATCAGAGGGACAGGTCCGGGATCAGGTGCCGGACCGATCCGGGTCCCGGGTTTTAACGTTGACCCCCGTGTCCCCGCAGACCAGACGTACTCGGTGGAGGACGCCGTGGAGACGATCGGCTTCGGCCGGTTCCACATCCTGCTGTTCGTCATCATGGGGAGCTCCAATGTGAGGACAGGGTCAGGGACTGGGTCAGGGACTGGGTCAGGGACCGGGTCAGGGACCGGGTCTGTGGGTAGTAACGTGTGTGTGTGTGTGTGTGTGTGTGCAGATCGTGGAGGCCATGGAGATCATGCTGCTGGCCGTCGTGTCTCCTGAGATCCGATGCGAGTGGCGTCTGGACGACTGGCAGGTCGCGCTCGTCTCCACCGTGAGTTCACGTCCACAACTCGTCCGTCTGTGTCGTCTGCACGGTCATCTACAGCAGTGTGTGTGTGTGTGTGTGTGTGTGTGTGTGTGTGTGTGTGTGTGTGTCTGTGTGTGTGTGTGTGTGTCCTCAGATGGTGTTTGTTGGCTTCATGGCGTGTGGAGCTCTGGGCGGATACATCGCTGACAGATACGGACGCTGGAAGGTGAAATGCACATCCTACACACCTGGAGTGTGTGTGTGTGTGTGTGTGTGTGTGTGTGTGTGTGTGTGTGTGTGTGTGTGTGTGTGTGTGTGTGTGTGTGTGTGTGTGTGCAGGTGGTGTTCGGGGGCTTCGTGTGGAGCGCCTACTTCTCCCTCCTCACCTCCTTCGCTCCGTCCTACGGTTGGTTCATCATGCTGCGCAGCATGGTGGGCTGCGGCGTCGCAGGAGTGTCGCAGGGGTCAGAGGCCACACACACACACACACACACTCACACACACTCACACACACACACACACACACACACACACACACACACACACACACACACTCTCTCACACTCGTCGTCCTCTCCAGGTTCGTGCTGAAGACGGAGTTCATCCCGGCGACGTACCGCAGCTGGCTGCTGCCTCTGGCCTCCGTGAGTCTCGGCGCCGCGTGGCCGTTCCCGGCGCCGCCGAGCCGGATCTCCCAGCATGCTCTCTGCCTCTGTTTCAGATCTTCTGGATGACGGGCTCCATGCTGATCATCCTCCTGGGGATGCTGGTGGTCCCCACCCTGGGCTGGAGGTGGATGATCCGGATCTCCGTGACGCCCAGCATCATCCTCATCTTCCTCTTCAAGGTGTCGCTGGCTGCAGCCGTTACCGGACCGGGTCCGGACCTGAACCGGCGCTGGTGTTTCCCGTGAGCGCTCTGATCGGGTGACCTGACGCGTCTGTATTGATCTGAAGTTTATTCCAGAGTCGGCGCGCTACCACGTGTCAGCGGGAAACGTCCCGGCCGCCGTGCGGACCCTGCAGCGGATCGCCAAGATGAACCGCGCCTCCCTTCCCCCGGGTCGCCTGGTGGAGCCGGCCGAGGTGGGACGGGCGGCGCTTTTATCCGCGCCCGGCGTTTCGATGCGTCGACGGTCGTTACAGGACGTTTGTGTTTCAGAAGGAACGAGGCAGCTGGAGGGTTCTGCTCAGCGCGGCGTTCAGGAGAACCACCCTGCTGCTGTGGTACTCATGGTACTGGAACCGCTCCCGACCGCGTCGGGTCCCAGTTTGACGAGGTCCGGGTTTGACGAGGTCCGGGTGTGGTTTCAGCGTCGTCCTCTGTGACTCCGGCAGGTTCGTGGCGTCCTTCTCGTACTACGGTTCCGTGCTGAGCAGCTCGGAACTGCTGGAGAAGAACCTGCTGTGCGTGACGGACCCGGATCGGGAGCATCAGGTCAAGCACCGACACGAGGACGGGCTGTGTTACTGCATCCCCTTCGCCCTCGCCGACTACCAGACGCTGCTCATCAGCTGCCTGGGCGAAGTCGCACGTAGGTCCAGAACCTCCACCTGAGGAGAACCTGAGAACCGACCCAACGCTTTTAAACAATCGAATATCGACTCGCGCAGATTCTCTCACCCGACGAGCGGCGGGCGGTCCAGGTCTTGGATCAGGTCTCCTGTCCCACCCTGTCCCCTTCTGTCCCCCCAGTGGTCCCGCTCAACATCTGTCTCCTGAACGTGCTCGGGCGGAGGATGTCGCTGTCGGTGCTGCAGCTGCTGGCGGCCGTCCTGTTCATGATGGTCAACGTGTGCACCACCATGTAAGGTCTCCGCTGCGCCCGCGGGTTCGAGGACCGCCGGGCGCAGGCTCATCAGGTCCGTCTCCCCGTCCAGGTTTGGGTTCACGGTGCTGCTCTTCCTGCTCCGGGCTCTGGTCTCCATGAACTTCACTGTGGTTTATATTTACACCGCTGAGGTACGGCCGTGCTTTATCTATCGTTTTTTTTATTGATCCGGTGTTGATCGATCAGGTGTTGATCGATCAGGTGTCGTCCTCCCTCAGGTGTACCCCACCGTGGCTCGGTCCCTGGGCATGGGCTTCTGCACGTCCTTCAGTCGGATCGGAGGGATGATCGCTCCGTTCATCGCTCAGGTGGGTTCAGTGCGGCGCAGGAAGTGCTCAGGTGTGTGTGTCGGGCTGTGTGTGTGTGTGTGTGTGTGTTGGGCTGACGTGTGTGTGTGTGTGTGCAGGTGCTGATGTCCCAGTCTGTGGTCGCGGCGCTCAGCCCGTTCGCCGTAGCCTCCACACTCTGCGCTCTGGGAAACTTCCTGCTGCCGATAGAGACGAAGGGACGCGCTCTGCTGGTGAGTTTCCTGTTTGTACAAACTTTATTTCAACTTTTAATCCGGTTTTTAATTTGGTTTTGTTTTTGTTTGTTTTTCAGCAAAACTCTTCATGACGCCTCCAAACAAAACGTCTGTTACAGTTTGTCATAAAGTTATTAAACACACATCAGCTGTTTTTGTGCCTTTTATCGTCTGACTGTTCTTCATCTCATCAGATTATAATTTAATCTGACTTCACTGAGTCTCATGTGAGATTAGGATTATTAAGGTTTTTATTTTACTTCCTGTCAGTGTTTACATCAGAAAATTAAAACGTCATTAAATTTAAACTAATAATTCTGTTTGATGATGTCACTTCTGTCTCTAACTGTTAATGCACCACCCGCCCGGGCGCCTTCAGTCACCTGAATCAAACGCACCCACGCTCACCTGACAGGTGTCATCATCATCATCATTAACCCCCCAGGATGAAGGCTGCTGTGTGTTTCAGGACGTCATGTGTCAGACGACCTCACGGCGAAGATGAAGAAGATGAAGATGAAGATGAACTCTGGCTCCCGTTAATCTCGTTAGCTCAGGCGCTCTGCTCAGATTACCGTCTGTCCTTGTGTGTGTGTGTGTGTGTGTGTGTGTGTGTGTGTGTGTGCAGGGGGTGGAGCCTGCTCTGACCCCACCCCCTGACCCCTGTCACTCTGAGTGTGTGTGTGTGTGTGTGTGTGTGTGTGTGTGTGTTAAAGCAGATTTAGCGTTGGAGCGGCAGCAGAAGACGACGAGCAGCAGACGCTCCGCAGCTCTGAGACGTGAGTACACACATTTACACCAGTGTGTGTTCAACACACACACATACACACACACACACACACACACACACACACACACACACACACACACACACACACACACACACACACACACACACACAGTTAGCACATGTCAACAAACTGATGTTTTTGTCGTCAGACTCGTGATGAAGGTGGACGTGAAGTTTTTATTGTGTCACTGCTGTGAACACACATTATTGTGTATTTGTGTGTGTGTGTGTGTGTGTAGTTTGTGTACAGTAACACAGAAATGATCACATCTTATTAGATACTTGTACTCAGACTGTATCTGTGTGTGTGTGTGTGTGTGTGTGTGTGTCTGTGTGTGTGTGTGTGTGTGTGTGTGTGTGTGTGTGTGTGTGTGTGTGTGTGTGTGTGTGTGTGTGTGTGTGTGTGTGTGTGTGTGTGTGTGTGTGTGGGTCAGTGCTTGGTACTGGTAGGTCCGTTGTGTACGGCCTCTTTGTTTCCATCCACACTGATTTACTGACACTCGGTCATGTGACCGACAGCAGTGATGTCATCGTGAATCATTCAGTATAACAGTATAACAGTACTGAGTGTAGTACACGTGTACTCGTACAGATCTCGTTAGCGTGAGCGACCATGAGATGAGATCAGAACCGGTGCGGGTCCAGAACTCCAGGATCCAGATCTGTTAGTGGATCTTAAAGAGTCCGTCTGTTCTGTCAGCAGGAGCTCAGGTGTGATCAGGTTTTACCTGGACTCAGTCCAGCAGCTTCACACGGGACCTACACTCACACACACACACACACACACACACACACACACACACACACACACTGATACACACGGGAACTACACACACACACACACACTGATACACATGGGAACTGCACACTGATACATGCAGTATTTACACACTGTAACACACTGTATGTAACAACACAGTGACACACACTGTAACACACTGTAACTACACACTGTAACACACTGATGCATCCTGTTACACAAAGTGAGAAACCATCATAAAAACACTCATATTTCCGTTTCCTGTCCTTTCAGCGTCTCTCCCACGTCAACAGGTGAGCTGGAGGCCGTCGGTGACATCATCGACAGGCGACACCTTTCCCATGGTGCCCCGCTTCCTCGGGGGACGCCATGGGAGACGAGCCTTACCCAGAATGCCGAGCTCAGGAGCTGTTCGACCAGTTCGTGTCGGCGCCCACCTGCCGGGCGGCCCTGCGTTCCTTCGGCCAGCTGTGCGAACATCTGCAGCTGGACGGGGGCGCCGCCGAGAGGCCGCTGTACCGACCAATCAAACGCCACCTCAACTACTGGAGGGCTAACGCTCTGTGGGCCAAACTGGACCGACGGGCCGCTCAGGAGGAGTACCTGAGGGCCCAGGTCTGCAGCAACACCACGGTACTGATGCTTAAGAGAAAAGACTGAAGGAAAGATACAAGTGTCTCTGATTGGTCAGCTGAGTCCTCTCTCTCTCTGATTGGTCAGTGCGTGATCATCGGGGCGGGGCCCTGCGGCCTGAGAACGGCGGTGGAGCTGAGCTTCATGGGGGCTCGGGTTGTGCTGCTGGAGAAGAGGGACTCGTTCTCCAGGAACAACGTGCTCCACCTGTGGCCCTTCACCATCCACGACCTGCGGGGCCTCGGCGCCAAAAAGTTCTACGGGAAGTTCTGCGCCGGCTCCATCGACCATATCAGTGAGTCTGCGATCCGCTGCGAAGGTCCACCCGCAGCAGCCGGAACCTCCCGTCACCGCCGCCTGTCTCCTGTCTCCAGGTATCCGTCAGCTGCAGCTGGTCCTGCTAAAGGTCGCCTTACTGCTGGGGGTGGAAGTCCATGTCAACGTGGAGTTTAAAAACCTGGTGGAGCCGCCTGAAGACCAGCGCAGACACAGTGAGTACTGAGGGTGTTTCAGTACTAAACTTGTAAATAAAATGATTGGTACACCTGTGCACCTGTCCAGGGGTCGGTTGGAGGATGGAGGTGAGTCCAAAGACTCATCCTCTCAATCAGCTGGAGTTCGACGTCATCATTGGAGCAGACGGACGTAGGAACACGCTGCCAGGTAGAGCACCGCCGAACATTCACCTTCATCAAGTCTTCATCTTCATCTGAGTCCAGGACGTGTTCTGTTCCAGGTTTCAGGCGTAAAGAGTTCAGAGGGAAGCTTGCCATCGCCATCACGGCCAACTTCAAAAACAGAAACACCACGGCCGAGGCCAAAGTGGAGGAGATCAGCGGCGTGGCCTTCATCTTCAACCAGAGGTTCTTCCAGGAGCTCCGACAGGAAACCGGTCCGTTTTTAGCCTCGTTGCGATGATGGTCGAGATATTCGGTCCGTTAATGCTCATGGATCTGAACCTTTCAGGGATCGACCTGGAGAACATCGTCTACTACAAAGACGACACGCACTACTTTGTGATGACGGCGAAGAAACAGAGTCTGCTGGAGAAAGGAGTCATACTGCAGGTAAGACACACACCTGGATACACCAGGTGTGTGCGACGAGTCAAAGCGGTCAAAACAAACGAGGCAGGTATGACGTGTTGTCTTCCTTCCTCAGGACTTTGCGGACACCGAGCAGCTCCTCTCTCGTGGGAACGTGGACCAGAATGCATTGCAGGACTACGCCCGCGAGGCCGCCAACTTCTCCACCAATCACCAGCTGCCGTTTCTGGACTTCGCCATGAACCACTACGGACAGCCGGACGTCGCCATGTTCGACTTCACCTGCATGTACGCGTCCGAGAACGCCGCCGTGGTCCGGCAGCGCCAAGGACACCAGCTGCTCGTCACGCTGGTGGGAGACAGTCTGCTGGAGGTGAGACAGGTGGAGAGACAGACTGTACAGGTGAGACAGGTTCAGAATGGACAGACAGACATTTATTAGGACCGATGTCTGTCCTCAGCCCTTCTGGCCGATGGGGACCGGCGTGGCCCGCGGGTTCCTGGCGGCTCTGGATTCATCCTGGATGATCAGGAGTTGGGCTCAGGGACGAGCTCCGCTGGACGTCCTGGCTGAGAGGTGAGCGAACACACCTGGGCGGGACGCACCTGTCGAACCCGTTGTCACCCGCTGACGCCCCCTGTCCCCGGTCTCTCAGGGAGAGTCTGTACCGCCTCCTCCTTCAGACCACGCCGGAGAACATGCAGAAGAACATCAGCGTGTTCTCCGTGGATCCGGCGACGCGGTACCTGAATGTGAACCCTCTGAGCATCACACCTGCCCAGGTACGCACAACGTCACCACACACACGTTGCGCTGCGCTGGTCCTCATGCGTGTTCCTCCTCAGGTGAGGCACCTGGTGGACACAGGAGAGGAGGCGGGGCTAAATGCAAACTGCAATGACATCATCCGCCTGCCGTCACCCAGGTTCCTCAGACAGGGTGCGAGTTTTTACTCCTACTTCACTGTAATGCAGTACTACTAGTATAAGTAACACTAGTACTACTACTGCTACTACTCCTGTACTCCTGCAGCAGACTTGACGTGATTGGTCCTCTCTCTGTGACAGAGTCCTTCTCTCGGTCCAATCAGCTGCTGACTTGGTGTCAGGAGCAGACTCGTGGTTACCGCGGCATCGCCGTTAAGGACCTGACTACTTCCTGGAAGAGCGGCCTGGCCCTGTGCGCTCTGATTCACCGATACCGCCCGGACCTCATGTAAAACACCGTGTGTGTGTGTGTGTGTGTGTGTGTGTGTGTGTGTGTGTGTGTGTGTGTGTGTGATGCTGAACCTGAACCCGTCCATGTGCCCTCAGAGACTTCGACGCTCTGGACGAGGCGGCGGCGGAAGAAAACGCTCGCCTGGGTTTCGACGTGGCCGAGCGGGAGTTTGGGATTTCTCCTCTGATGACGGCGGAGGAGATGTTGTCCGTCGGGGAACCGGACTCTCTGTCCATGGTGATGTACCTGAGCCAGTTCTACCAGCTGCTTAAGGACTCGCCGCCCCCTGCTGGTGAGACCCAAACACTACACAAGCCCAGCGAAGAACCTGAGACGAGTAACGACAGAACGTCTATGAAACATCTCAGTCGCATCGTGTCTGCCTCAGGTTGCTGGAGTCAGAGCGCTGACCTCAGATCAGCCCTCATCACCCCGGCCTCGCTCCTCAGCCGACTGGGTCACAGTCCGTCCAGGAAGAGGAACCCCAAGGTCCCGGTCCACGTCCGCACTCGCGTGATTCACGTGTGTGCGCACGTGAGCGTGCGTTCAATCGTCTCTGTGTCCGCAGGAGCAGAAAGACGCCGCCGGGAAAAGGAGGAAGACCAGCGGACCGGGTCGGGATCAGCAGGAGGTCCGGGTTCTGAAACACTGAGCAGACCGTCATCTGTCCAGGTAAACATCTGGCAGGCGGAACCAACACACCTGGACCTTTCTGTTTTTCAGCCGTGTGACGAGGCGTTGGTGGGCGGGTCCAGAGTTCGTCTGATGGCCAATCAGCTGCAGGCGAAGTTGGACGAGAGCTCGTCCACCTGCAGGACGTCTTCTTCTTCTGCTGCTTCAGCTGTACGTCACCAGGTGAGTTCACCAGGTGTCTGACTGACGACGACGACAATGAGACTGCATCACCTCCAGTGTGCGTGTCCTTCCTGGTGTTGACCAGCAGGGGGAGCTGTCGTCCAGCCTCAGTCCGTCCTCAGAGTCTGCTGCTGCTACCCGGCCGTCGTCATGGAGACCGGTAAAGACTGCAGGACCACTAGAGACCACTAGAGACCACTACAGACCAGTAGACACCACTAGACACCACTAGAGATCAGTAGGGACCACTACAGACCACTAGAGACCAGATTCAGTTGCTCATGAGGATCATTTGATTTGTTGATCAGTATATTGATCTGATCAGGTCAGACCGTGAGAGGCTGCACTTTAAGTCTCAGACGCAGGTTCTGTTCGTCTCAAACCTGCGTCTGATTTCAGAACCTTCTGGGTTCTGACGTCGCTGACGGTCTGGACCTTCTCTGTTTCCGCACCAGAACAAACGGACTCTCCTGCAGGAGCAGATGAGTTTCCGGTTCAGGCAGAGGGTCGAGTCTCGCCGCCTCCCCGGCGGGGACGAGCAGGTACGGCGCCGCGGTGCATTGTGGGAGTCCGCGCTGCCGTTAGAACCTCCCGGGGCTCGTCAGGAGTTGAACGGGTCTGAGTCGGATCTCTGCGGGGCACGGCGGTTCATGTGACGAGTCTGCGGATCAACGGCGGACTGTCTCCGCAGAGTCACATGAATGTTTCTATTGAGCAGAGCTGACTCCAGATCAGCCTGCAGCTCCGACACACGCCCCGCCGAAGGGCAGCGGTGCCGGAGCGGCCCGGCTCGGCTCAAAGCCTCAGTGAGCCGGGTTTTCACACCAGAACCTGCAGGTGTTTCTGAACCCGATAACAGCTCGGAAACTAAAACCGGGTTCAGACTGTAGTTTGTTTGTGGGTCAGGTTCAGAACCTGAGCTGACGGGCCCCCCCTCATTGTTGTTGTTGTTTACAGTGATGTGCCTCTCATTGTTGTTGTTTTTGTTGACAGTACCCCCCTCTGATTGTTGTTGTTGTTTACAGTGCCCCTCCCCTCATTGTTGTTGTTGTTGTTTTTACAGTGCCCCCCCCCTTGTTGTTGTTTACAGGTGGCGGCGGGCTGCAGCGACGTCTGTTTCTTCTGTGGGAGCAGAGTGTACGTGATGGAGCGCCTCAGCGCCGAGGGCGTGTTCTTCCACCGCAGCTGCTTCACGTGCGACGGCTGCGGTGCCGCGCTCAGACTCGCCGCCTACGCCTTCGACCGACAGCGCGGTCAGTGCCCGGCGCGTTTCACCCAAACGGGCGGGACGCTGCACGTTACACGTTTTGATAAAAGTTGTGCGAGACGAATGCGGCCCCCCCCATCTTTAAATTGAGCCGTATGCAGCCCGGGGGGGCGGCTCATGACCCTGCGCTCATGACTCTGCTGCATCCACGAGAATAAAGCTTCTTTATGCAGCGCCGTGTTCGTAGCTTCGTCGCTTCACTTCTCTGTGACGCCGCATTTCCAAACCACAACAGGATTAACACCTGCGACGCACAACGAAGCCGAGGGTTTCCTGTCCCGGCAGGTTTTCACAATAAAAGCGTTTTTCTGTGCCCAGAATTAGGCGACAGGCCGCCTGAAGTACTGATACTACTGTTAATGCAGTATTTTTTGCTGTACTGATACCCGAGTTTACATGTGAGAAATTTCTCCACCTCAACCGGTTTTACCTGTGGAGTCAGGCGGCAGTGATGTCACCAGAGTGTGTGTGTGTGTGTGTGTGTGTGTGTGAGGTACAGAGGTGAGGTGGCCTGTCAGGTCGTCTGTCGTCCATCAGTCTGATTTCACACTGATCACCACATGAGGGAGTCATGTGACCTCTGTGTGTTGATATCAGTGTTCCCATCTGTGTGTGTGTGTGTGTGTGTGTGTGTTCATCAGAAGTAAACACTCGCAGCCTGGAGCTCTGACCTCTCTGTGGTCTCACTCAGCGTGTGTGCGTTCTCGTGTGTTTGTGTATTTTTATCACACAAAGTGTGTATTGTGTGTCTGAGCTCGGGGACAAATCACAGCTCCAGTTTATATGGTGAAAGCTCTCGGCGGCCAATCAGAGAGCAGCGGGTCACACACCACGGTTTGAGGCGGCAGGCGGCGAACCATTTGAATTTGGGTATAAAAAGCACACGAGGTTCAGTCGTGGAACGAACACCCGAAGGTGGAACCGAGCCGCCGCACGTCCGTCCTGAGCGTCCCCGCGTCCTCTCGTCCTGAGCGTCCTCTCGTCCTCTCGTCCTGAGCGTCCTCTCGTCCTCTCGTCCTGAGCGTCCCCGTGTCCCCTCATCCTCTCATCCTCAGGGAGGTTCTACTGTCTCCAGCACGACGACTGTCGCCTGAACGCCGCGGCTGCGAGGAAGAGGCCGGCACCGTCCGACAGAGCTGCCTCACAGCGAACGTCCACGGTAAGAGACCGCGGCGTCTCCTCGCAGCTGAGCTGAACGAATCAAATCTCTCGCTAGCTCGATGCCATGACGGTTGAGGGTGGAGGTCAGAGGTCAGGAGCTGAGCTGCGCTCGTTATTTTACTGATCTGTTTTCGTCGAGGGGATTAAGGAATGTTCTCCTGTTCCCGTCGTACACGTGGAACCAGAACTCAGCGCTGGGTGCGTTTGTTTTCTCTGCAGGCGTCTCTGACCTCAGGCCCCTCCCTCTCCTCCGACGACTCTCTGATGTCGGCCGGGCGCCGTCGCTCGTCAGGTGAGCTCCTTCGCCTTTCGGTCTTTCAGTCTTCTCACCTGTTGGCGCTGAGCACGCTCCTTAAACCGGCGTCACTGTGGGCTTTAGTGTGTGTGTGTCTCTGTGTGTGTCTGTGCGTGTGCGCGGCTGCGTTGGCGTGTTTGCAGCACTTTCTGTGACCACGCCGGAGAGGATCGAGCTGGAGAACCGGCGCCCGAGCTCGACCGCGGCGCAGGCACGGCTGCCGGAGGAGCCCGAGGAGCCTGAGGAGGTCTCCGAGGAGACCCTGACCCGGTTCAACCTGAGCCTGGACCGGAGGCGAGGCCGCGGGTCCAGGTCAGAGGACAGAAACCTGATCCGAGCCGAATGACGTCAGACGATACTGAAACAAAACGTGTGATTTGTGATGTTTAAAAAGTATAAAGTCTCCACAGCTCAGACGTCTTAAAATAACATCAGTGTGAACGCCTGTTTTCAGCTCAGAGTCGGACATGAACGAGGAGGAGGAGGAGAGAGGAGGTCGGCATGTGATCTCAGAGGAGGCCAGAGTTTCGTGGAGGGAAACTGTGCAGCTCCACCTCCATCTGAGGGATGAGGAGGAGGAGGAGGAGGAGGAGGAGGACGATGAAGAGGGAGGCAGTGACGTGGACACCAGCGACGGTGAGTGTGTTCCTGCAGTTTGAATCTTCTGGCTGTTGTGTTGCGTGTTTGTGACGCTGTGATGTGTTGTGTGTACATGTTTGTGGCGGTGTGTGTGTGTGTGTGTGTGTGTGTGTGTCTGTGTCGTGATGTGTTGTGATGTGTTGTGCTCATGTGTCGCCCCCTGCTGACAGAGGGGGAGTACAGCCCCTGGGAGATGGAGCGTCGCTCCGGCCTGTGGCTCCTGTTAGAGGAGGAGACAGGTAGAACCAAACCCGATCATAACAACATCAAATTAAGATGAAGCTCATTCCATCAACGCTCTGCCGCGGTCATGTGATCATGTGATCATGTGATGTCACCCTAACCCAGCAACATGCAGCTCGTTCATGGTCAAAGTTTGTTAACTTGCTATAAACATATATTATTAATATGAACTCGTTCATTCTTTAAAGGGGAAACTAGTTTGGTCAAAATGTGGATTAATCTGCAATAATCTGAAATAATCCCCAACAAATTTCCTCCCGCCCCCAGGAGAGGAGTTTTCTGCTCAGAGTGTCTCCTCAGCGACAGGAAGTGACATCACACGCGCCAACACACCCGTGGAGCCCGACTCCACCTCAGCTTTGCCGTCCGACTTCGCCTCTTCCGCACCTTCGCCTCTGACTCCGCCCCCCCACGTCACGCCCTCCACCGCCTCCATCATCACCACGCCTGACTCCACCCACGATGAGGAGGGACTCGCGGCTCCGCCCGCACGGCTCGTGCCCGCCGGCGTCGTGGAAACGTTCATTCAGAGACACGCCTCCCGACAACCTCGAGGCTCCTTTGATGACATCAGCCCCGAGCTGCCGTCGAAGAAGCCTCTCCTCGTCCAGGAGGAATGGGTGGAGTCAGCGAGGGAGGCGGAGGAGGAGAAGGAGACTGAATGGGTGAGGAGGAGACATAGAGGAGCTCGCAGCCTCCCCCCTCTGCAGGCCGGGGGCAGGTCCCTACTTCTCCAGCTGAAGGGGCTCAGGGAGGCTCCGCACCCTGGACAGGTGGAGGTGGAAGGAGGCGGGGCCAGAGCTCTGTGGAGGGCGGTGTTCTCTGGAGAAAAGAAGAAGAAGAGATGCAGGACTTTATCTCCAGAGAAGGTGAAGAAGGAAACAGCCAATCACAGGAAAGCTACAGGTGATGTCATAACCACACACATTCAGAGTGAGGTCGCTGTGATGATGTAATAATAGTACTTCCTGTTTCCAGATGTGAGAAGAGGTCTGACAGAAGAGTCTGATCTGGACTCGTCCACTCTGCTGCAGAGATGTTCGCTGAAACCCAGAAACAACGTAAGAATCCACCACACACCGACCAATCAGAGTGAGAGTACAAACTGACCAATCAGAGCGAGAGTACAAACTGACCAATCAGAGTGAGAGTAAAAATGGACCAATCAGTCAGAGTAAAAACTGACCAATGAGAGTGGGAGTAAAAATGGACCAATCAGAGTGAGGTAGCCCTGTCTGAAGGTGGACCTCACCTGTTGGACCTCACCTGTCTGTGTTTTTAGCTGCGTGTGGAGCTGTACGACCTCACGTGTGAGATTCAGAGAGTCACGATGGAGGAGGAGGAGGAGGACCATGAGGTATCAGCTGGGATCAAGCAGGAACCACAGAGACTCGAGACTCGAGACTCGACTTTGACTAGTCTTAGAGCCTTAGTGGTTCGATGTTAGTTGAGACCTGGTGGTGTTTTCCGTCAGTTTGATTGTTTTTGTCCTTCGTGTTCCTTCTTCTTGGTCGCAGCCGGCGTACGTTCCTCACGCTCTCGCCTTTAAACGATCGTACGCCATCAAGGTACAGACCGATGTCATCACTGCTGAGGGTCATAGAGGTAGTCTGACCACCTGAAGTCCAGTCCAGGGTCACAAAAACCCTTTGGTTTGTATTGTTCCAGAGACGCTCTGTGAAGGAAACAGTCCCCCTCCAGTCCTCTGAAGAACAGTCCTCTTGTCCCACGGAGGTGGTGGGCGTCCTCGTCCAGCTGAAGGAGCCGTCCAGTCTGAGCGTGAAGGAGGACATGTTCCAAAGAGGACGAGAAGACGAAGACCTGGATGCGAAGATCACTCGACGGGTTCAGAGAGCTGCTCGAAGACAGGCCAAGCAAGAGCAAGTGAAGAGACTCCACAAGGCTCAGGTAAGTCAACCTCACCTGTCTGCTCATCGTCCGCTGGGTCAGACTGAATGAGGCTCAGGTGTGACACACCTGTTCTCAGGTGAGCATCTCTCAATGTGTTTCAGATGATCCAGAGGCAACTGCAGCAGGTAGAGGAGAAGCAGAGGCAGCTGGAGGAGAAGGGAGTGATGGTGGAGAAAGCTCTCAGAGGAGAAGCTGGTACGTATGCGCTGTACACAGTGTACATGTACACTGATATATGCAGTACATATACATACAGAGTTACCTGAACTCACCTGTGTTTGTGGCAGATTATTGGGGAGACTCCAACGACAGTCCAGACATCGACCTTCACCTGGGAGGTTTGTTCACCTTCTGAAAATCTCACTGTACTTTACTGTGTAATACTGCCTAACATATTGTACTATTTGTTACCGTGTTGTACTACACATGTATTGTAGTGTACTGGCGTACTGCAGGGTGAGGTTTAGTGCTCCTGTCTGTCTCTGTAGGACTGGGTAAACTCGATAACCCGGCTCTGATGCAGCAGTGGTTCCAGCTGGTTCAGCAGAAGAACTCTCTGGTTCGATATGAATCTGAACTCATGATATTGTGAGTATCTGACCTCTGAGCGGCGGTTTAAACCCAGGAGAAGCTGGTTCAGACTCTATCAGGACCATCTTGATCTGGATCAGGGTTCAGATTTTGACCCGTGTTCTGTGTTTCAGCGCTCGGGAGCTGGAGCTGGAGGACAGACAGAGTCGACTGCAGCAGGAGCTCAGAGAGAGGATGGCCGTGGACGGTAAGGCTTCTGATTTAAAACATTAAATCATCGTCATCATATCTGTCACTTACAGTTTGAATGATTTAAAATCACTTGATTTGAAATCAAATTCAGAATTTGTCTCAGAAATCAGTTTGTAGAAATGTTAACGTGAAAGAAATAAGACGACATCATCAGCAAAGAGTGACAGCCCGCTGTGTTTACGACATAAAGTGCAGTGAGGAGATCTGACGGCGGGTCCTGTTTGTAATGTAGACCACCTGAAGGAGAACTGGCAGCTGGTGGAGGAGCGTCTTATCCTGGAGGAGATGTTGGAGGTGGTGGAGCAGAGAGACTCTCTGGTGGCTCTGCTGGAGGAACAAAGACTCCAGGAGCGGCAGGAGGACCTGGACCTGGAGGAAGTCACGGTGGGCCACGGAGTGGAACCCAGCTGGACCTGAACCAGATCTGAAGTAATCTGCAGGTATTCTACCGGATCTGATCCGGTCTGGACGCTGTGAGGACCAGAAACGCCAACAGCTGAGTTTCTTGGATCTAAAATTGACTCATACGGCCCAAACCCCCACCCCGAGTTAACTGGGTAACTTCACCGAGGTAACTGAGTAACTAATTAATATAGTAACTTGAGTATTTAACTGCATAACTTTAACTAGTTATATGAGTAAGTGGTTGTGGTGACCAGGTGTGGGCTCCACTGCCGCAGTGAAACCTGAACTAGATGTCCAGTGTTAAATCTTAGTTGTATTGAAGCAGTTTTATTGATACGTATTGATTATTGTGCCGATCACCTCTTTGCCTTGTCTCATCTCCACTTGTTACCTGATCAATAACTGTTTATTAGTCCTGTTTATATAAACTCTTTTCTAATGGAACTGTAAATCACCGCCTGGTGTAATAAAGGATTCAGGTGATTTCTGTTTATCACGCAGTTTTTTTTTACTTTCTCGGATTCACCCCGGTCAGATTATTTCACGTGTGATTATGGATTTGATTGTTTGTGTTAACTCGGCCGGCTGAGGAAACCGCGGTGGTTTGGAAAGGATGGAGGAAGGTTTTGAAACGGGTTTGTACACAGGCCTCTTCCTCTTCCTCATGTCTGCGTGTTGTAATTCTTCAGAACCGCCGATCCACGTCTCGGGCTGGAGACAAAGAGGAACAACGACCCACAGAGAGGTTGTTGACGTTGTTGTAGACGACATTATGTTTATTTGTTTCTTCCTCTGACGCCTGATGGTTTCTGAGTGAAAGACGAAGATGCAGACTTCACCTCGGACAGATTTTATTTCTTTATAAAATCTTTTCTTCTCTTCAGATGAAAAGGTTGAGAGAAAAAACAGACAGGTGAGAAGGTAAGAAAGAAGAGCTGCGATTGGTTGCTGATACTGCTGCTGTGCGTTCCGACGCTGGTTTCTGACTGGTTTCACAGACTGGTGCTGATGCTGGCGTCCACCTTCAGGTCTTTGGCGACCAGTCCGGAGGTGACCGGGTGCATCTCGGCTCGGTGAGCCTGAAACGTTTGGAGCGCTTCGTCGTGGTACTTCTCGAAGAGAAACACCTCTCTGAAAGGACAGGAAGCGCAGCGAGTCGGTGAGAACTGAACCGGTTTGACGGGCGAACGCAACGATGCAAACCTGTGCAAGGTCAAACACCTGAACAGCGGTCTCGTGAATTTCATCCTCCCCTGTTCCGTCGCCATCTTCAGCGCCAAGGGAACCGCTTCCTCCCACCTGGACCGAACACACAGCCTCAGCCACCTGCGAGGAGAAAACGGTCAATCAGGAGGAGGATGGGTTTCAGATCCAAGTAAATCCACTGAGAACCTGATGCCGGACTCGCACCTGAAGCGAATCTCTGCGTTCATACAGGCGTTGAAATCATACACCTCCTGCATCTTCTTCACGTGAGTCAGAGGGAGGGGATCCTGCAGAAACAGACAGGTGAAGTGGACTGTGGTGGGCTGAAGTGAACCTTCAGTGAAGTGGACTGTGGTGGACTGAAGCGGTTTACCTCCTGAAGCAGGAGGGACAGGAACTCAATCTGCTGATGGGATGACAGCATCTTCACGTCGCTCTCTTTGAAGCTGCTCAGGTCCTTGTCTTTGGCCTGAAGAGGGACACAATACGGAGACAGACAAACTGTAGAGTTACACAAATACAATAAGACCCAGGTCCACGTAGGGTCCAGGTCTTACCTTGATCCACCTCTGGCTCAGAGCGATGCAGGCGTCGGCCAGCGTGGTGTCATACCTGAAACGCAACGTTGAAACTGCATCAAGGAACCAATGGGGTGTAAGAACTCGTAGACCTGATGGGGGTCTGACAGAATCCACTTACTGAGGTTTGACCGGAGGCATCCCAGGAGTGAACATCCAGGCGTTCCAGTCCACCTTGTTCAGGATGTCCACCTGAGAGACCAAACAGAGACCGTCACTGAGACTAAGAACCTGAAGGGAACTCCAACACTGAAGTCCACAGTAAAGACCTCAGAAGTCAGGACGTCTGTGGGAACATCTTGACAGAGAGAAAGGTGTGTCAGGGTTTATGGGCCTGAAGGTCTCCAGGAGTTCCTCACCTTGTCTTTGAAGTAGGTGAACAGGTAGTTCTTCCACTGGTCCGTAGTGACGCTGCTGTAGGCAAACAGCTGGATGTAGGACTTCACAAAACCCATGAACACCTCTGAGAACACAACCGCAGGTGAGTGAACATCAAACACCTTCACCACGCTGAGGGACACAGGTGTGTGCACGTTACCTGGGCCTCCCATCAGCTCCTCCAGGTGATACAGCAGAGCAAAGCCTTTCTCATAGGGAACGGAGGAGAAGGCGTCGTCGGGGTCCACTTCCTGCAGACTGGGGACCAGGTTGGTCAGAGGGTTGTTGGCCCCAAAGGTGTTCACCTGAGGGACGACGCAAACAGGTAAGGTTCGGTACCTTCGTGGGGAAAATCCGAAGCGGGACAAAACCGGGTTCGGGTTCCTACCGAGTCCTGCAGGTCCTTCCAGCCGCCCATGGCTTTGAACTGTCTGAAATGCTCGCTCTCCATGCTGCGGCCAATCATCCGCTCCAGGTAGACCGTGTGACCCTCGTTCAACCTGGACACACGACGTCGACGCACCTGAGCCGGTTTTTAAAAAAAACTTCTCATCTCAGCCTCATTGTGTGTGTGCGTTACCAGAAGTGTTCCCAGGTCTTGTTGGTCACCAGGTTCCCGGTCCAGCTGTGGGAGATCTCGTGGGCGATGACCTGAGGGGGGGGGGCGCAAGGACAGGTGGTGAACAGGTGAGCGTTTCCATGAGGAACATGAAGAACGGCGTCAGGTTCTACTCACGTTCGACAGAGATTTATCTCCAGCCTGTGAACACACACACACACACACAGTTAACAGCTGATCACAGGTCAGGTGACGTAATGTGTGTGTGTGTGTGTGTGTGTGTGTGTGTGTGTGTGTGTGTGTGTGTGTGTGTGTGTGTGTGTGTGTGTGTGTGCATGCGTACCAGCAGTGTGGGTGTGGCGAAGGTCAGGCAGGGGTTCTCCATGCCCCCGTAGGGGAACGATGGAGGAAGAACCAGGATGTCGTACTGGCCCCAAACGTACGGTCCAGCCAGCTCCTCGGCCGTCTTCAGCATGGTCTCCGTCTGAGACACAGGTCCACGTTCACCCGCGGTTCTGCTCGGGTTCTGCTCAGGTGTGTGTGTGTGGGGTGATGGTGACTCACCTCAGAGAACTCAAACGCCGCTTTATCCACAAACTCTTTCTCAGACCAGACTCTGGACCTCGGGCCGATCTCCCTGTCAACCAATGAGAGAGCAGACGCGCTCCGTTTCCTGCCGCAGGTAACACGATGACATCACTGAACAGGTGAGAGGGGCGGTACCTGCTCTCCAGAGCTCCAACCACGATGGCTATCAGGTAGGAAGGCATGGGCACCTGAGGTCAGAGGTCAAAGGTTGGCGGAGTTAGTGTTTGTCTGACTTATTGATGATCAGTTTATTGATCAGTCTATGGTAACACGTTTTCTGATCATTTGAGCCTCAATGTCGACGCTGCTTTCACTGTCAGTCGGTAAAAATGACGCCTCAGGTGGTCGAGGAGGAACCACTGACCGGCTGTCTGAACCTGTAGACGATACGACCGCTGTCCTGAGGATCCACTTCTTGTCCGTCTCTCACCGCGCTCATCACGGCGACCAGGTCCTTAGGCACGGACACCTGAAGAGGACAGGGGGGACGCGGTCACACCTGAGGGACGGGGACACGCGCCTGAAGCGGACGGGGGACGCGGTCGCCGGGTTACCTGAGCGTAGTAGGTGTGTTTGACAGACGGGCTGTCCTGACAGGGGACCATGCTCCTGCAGTGGTGAGCCTGCAAGACGAAGCGGAGGGCGTCTCATGAACTCGGCAGAGAGGAAGCAGAAGCTGGTGTGAAAGAGGAAGGTCGGTGTGTCTTCATCACGCTAACTGAGCTGATGGAGAAACCCGTCAGAACCGCAAACCGTCCACAGTTACACCAGATCCCGGATCGAGACTCCGGACCAGAACCACCTGTCTCCGTCTGATCAGCTGATATTAAACCGGTTTCCGTGACGATCACCTGACACTGGCTGAAGAGGTACGGCTGTTTCTTCCCAGCCGTCTGCTCGGGCGTGAGCCACTGCAGCGCCGACGCAGACGGGCTCGTCTCGTAGGTCACCTCCACGATCACATGCTGCCCTCTGATTGGACACAAACGGCGAGGTCGTTACACGCCGTACCGGAAGAGAAGAAGACGGCCGCGACGTGTCGGCAGGTGAGGTCACCTGGAGAGGTCGAAGGGCAGAGTGATGTCCAGCGGCGTCCCCTTGAAGCTGTGTTTGGGGCCCAGGCTGAAGCGGGCCGCTTGTCCGTTGGCCAGAACCGAGACGATCTTCAGGTCTTTGGTGTCCAAGGTCTGCAGCGGATCAAACAACGCTTTTATTAATGAGGTTCTGGTATTAGACGAGGACCTGCTGAGTCAGCAGACCCGCTGATAAACACTCACCTGTCACGCTCTGACCGACGTCAACACACCTGTCAAATCAAAGTCCAGAACAACACAACCGCCATAAACTCAGTTTCAGCCTCACGCTCTCTGCTACGTCGTGACTAACTCCATCCAAAGGCTGCCTGACATTATTCATACACCAGGTAATATATGATGATAATAATAATAATAATAATAATAATAATAATAATATATTATTTTATCTAGTGGCTCATCATTTAGCTGCTGGAATTATATCCTTACATTTGTCCTGCATGATAAACCTCGGCAGGTTCTCATGATCAAACTACAAAATAAAAGCTGGTTCTTCTGTGAGCCTGATCAACGTCTCAGGTGAACACACCTGTTCAGGTCGATCAGCCTTTCAGCCAAAGTCCAGGGTGAAACAGCCCCAATAAACCCGATCTAACGTCCTCCGACCAGACTCCACTCACAGACCCTCAGACCCGACAGAGACCCGCACCCTGATATTACTGCAGTTTTTATTTAATGACGCCTTCAGGGACCAAACACGCGGTGGGGAAAATCAGCCCGTTTTCTGAATGAATGAGGCGGTTAGCTCGGATGCTAACAGCGGCTGTAACGGTGCAGCTGTAACGGTCCGGCCGGTTACCAGAGCAGAGAAACGGTCCTCCAGCGCCTCCACGGTGAGCGCCACCTTGGCCCTGATGACGTGTCTGTCGAAGTCCAGGTGGAGGGACAGGTTCAGGTGTTTGGTGACGCACCTGGCGAAGGAGGAGAAGGAGCACGGGTCCGAAGACATGATGATCCGTCCGGTGGCAACAGAGAGACTGGACACAGCGTCTGACAGCCAGCTCGGTTATCTACCGGAACACGCTTCACCCGCGTCCGGTACCGGCCTTTTCAAAATAAAAGAGGGCAGGCGACAGAAGCCTGCTTTTATTTTGGATTCTGGTTCTGTTCAAAAACTCTTAATGAATTCCAGTTACGTTAACCTGGATTAGGATTGAAGCTCATTGATTTTTTTTACTTTAAAGGAATAAACTGAGATACATTTAGTAAATGTGGATTTACTGTGTTTTTAATATTTTCTTTTTTCATGGGCGTATGCAGCAATGTAACCACAGAAAGTAACTCAGTACATTTAGTTATGTAACTGAGTACTTGTACCTCAATTACATCTACCTTTGTATCTCCCTGTGTGATCATCCTCTCTGGACCTGGTCCTGAGGTCTTTGAGTCCGATGTTTACTTCAGGTACATAAATGACAAGAAAATAAAAACAACAACAAATATAAATATACAAAAACACAAACTGAACAGAAATAAATCCATCAACAACAACATTTATATCTTTACAGTTAAAATAATCAGGTGTCATTACACTGATTCAAACTGATTCAACTTCAGGTGAACCAGGACCAGGACCAGGACAGGAAGGTCCTGGTGTGTGTGTGTGTGTGTGTGTGTGTGTGTGTGTGTGTGTGTGACACACATGACCTGCTCAGGTACGCTTTCCTGGAAGTGTTCAGGTTAAACCTCCTGCTTCGCTGGTTGAACAAGTTGAGCGTGTTGTGTTTGTTCCTGCAGAGCATGCTGGGTGATGTCGGGAACGACACGCGTGTCAAACTGAAGGTAAAACGTTTCTCCATCCGACAAAATCTGATCGTTACTGTGACGCGACGTGACGTCACAGAGCCGCTGTGATGTCACTGCTGTGACGTGATCAGTCAGGATTTTGTTGTGTCACAGGAAGCGATCACCACTTTGAGTTGATCAATGATCAATGTGAGAACCAATAATCTGGATTACGTTTGTTTCTGTTGAGAGATTAATTTAATCCACTGATGAAATCTGTATTTAAAACAGTTTTTTTAATGTTTGTCAACGTGGCAGGGCGCAGCTGTTACGTTTCTCACCGCTGAGCCTCTCCCGCCGCTACCATTGGTCCAACTGAGATTCACGACCAATCGCAAGCGAGCACGATGACCGAGCCCTCTGACGTCACCGACAGAGAGAGAGCCCTCGCTGAAGTGGACCAATGGAATGGGGAGACGCGTTCCAGGCCGCAGCGGATTGGCTGCGGGCGGAGGGAGAGCGGTGTGCGGGGCCCGGGCGCCTGATGCTCGGTGTGAACGGAGGAGCGAGACGGTGAAGAAGTCCCGGAGCGAGCAGACAGGTGAAGCGTCCAGGTGAGAGAGCCGCGAGCAGACAGGTGAGACCGCGCAGCCTCTCCGTCGGTCCGGGTCCGGGCGGAACCGAACGGAACACGCGGGGTTCAGATGATGTTTGATGTTCGGGGAGGAAACGGATTCGATGAAACGTGGAACTTTGTGAAATTAAATGATCAATAAGTTAAGCGATCGATAACTTAAGTGATCAATAAGTTAAGCATCGATAAGTTAAGTGATCAATAAATTAAGCATCGATAAGTTAAGTGATCAATAAGTTCTGTCATGAGTGAAAGGTTCAGATGATTGTGAGCATGAAAATGTAAAAGCAGAAAGTTTTGTGCGGTTGTTGTGTTGTGTTGCTGCACGTGTGTGTTACTGTGTGTTACTGACTGAGTACTTTCCAATACAACGTGTACAGTTACTGCAGCTCTCAGATCAGTAGTATCAGTTAGTATCACTAACCTGCACAGTACTTGAGTAAAAGTACTCTCACTGTGCCGCTCTGCTGTGTGAGGCGGTTCTGGCGGGTCTGGGATCAGGTCTGGGATCAGGTCTGGGGTCAGATGACGTCATTAAATCTGTCTCCGGGTCAGTTTGGCAGGATGATGCGTCCGTTGCTGATGTGCTTCGTCCTCTGCGTCGTCCACGGCGACAGCAAACCCATGGAGAAGAAGGACCGGGTTCTGCACGAGGAACCGCTCAGCCACCTGGAGCACGACGACGACAAGAACTTCGACTACGACCACGAGGCCTTCCTGGGTCAGGAGGAGGCCAGAACCTTCGACCAGCTCGCACCAGAGGAGAGCAAGCGGAGGCTGGGGTGAGTGTGTGTGTGTGTGTGTGTGTGATGCGTACCTGTCGGTCACATGACCCGTCCAGGTACGCCTTCCTGTAAACGTGTCCGCTTGCTGGAAATATTCAGGTTTAAATTTCCTGCTCCGCGGAGGAAACGAGCTCGACTGGTTCGACAGGCTCCGCCCGCGTTGCTGCGTCTCGCAGGGCATGATGGGTAACGTAGTTTCAGTCAGTGACCACGGGAAACTGCGTGATCGATGATCAGCTGCTGGTGGGCGGGGCCGTGACCCAGAGAGTCTCTCGCCGCCGTTACGATACACGTCACGATGAGTCAAACCTTTATTAACAGCGTCATCGTGGACAAAATCGACACCAACAAAGACGACTTCATCTCCGAGGAGGAGCTGAAGGTTTGGATCAAACAGGCCCAGAGGAACCACGTGACCCACAACGTGGACCGCCAGTGGGAGGAGTTCGACAGCAACGGCGACGGCCGCGTCAGCTGGGACGAGTACAAGAACGTCACCTACGGGAGTTACCTGGGTAAGCGCGCGCACGCTCGCCGTTTCCGTCCGCGCCGAACCGACCAGCCGATCAATACTCCGATTGATTACCTCCTTACAGAGGACCCCGGCGCGGAGGATGAGTACAACTACACCCACATGATGAACCGGGACGAGAGGCGCTTCAAGGTCGCGGACGGAGACGGAGATTTGTTGACAAACAAGGAGGAGCTCACCGCTTTCCTCCACCCCGAGGTCTACGACCACATGAAGGACATCGTGGTCCAGGTGAGAGCGAAGCCGCCAGGTGATGTCACCTGGTGATGTCACCTGGTGATGTCACCGGGTGATGTCACCGACGATCATTCAGGATTTTAACCAAACACACCTGTTCGCTCGCCCTCTCAGGAGACGTTGGAGGACATCGACAAGGACGGGGACGGTTTCATTGACCTGAAGGAATACATCGGTGAGACGTTCTGTCCTCGCTCAGCGCCACTTCTCCTCTGACATCTCCTCTGATGTCTCCTTTGTCCGTCTCCTCTGATGTCTCCTCTGACATCTCCTCTGATGTCTCCTCTGTCCGTCTCCTCTGATGTCTCCTCTGATGTCTCCTCTGTCTGTCTCCTCTGACGTCTCCTCTGATGTCTCCTCTGTCCGTCTCCTCTGACGTCTCCTCTGTTGTCTCCTCTGTCCATCTCCTCTGATGTCTCCTCTGATGTCTCCTCTGTCCACTAGGGGACATGTACACGCCGGAGGAAGGCGTAGATGAGCCGGAGTGGGTGGCGACGGAACGTCAGCAGTTTTCCGAGTTCCGAGACAAAAACAACGACGGGAAGATGGACAAAGAGGAGACGATGGAGTGGATCCTCCCGTCAGATTACGACCACGCCGAGGCCGAGGCCAAACACCTGCTGCACGAGTCCGACGGCAACAAGGTCGCACGACTTTGTAGTTTAACACAACCGCCTCCCGCCTGACGACCCGTTTAACGCCTGTTTCTTTTTTATCTTCGCTCAGGACGGAAAACTGACCAAGACGGAAATCCTGGAGAAATACGATCTCTTCGTGGGAAGTCAGGTGACGGACTTTGGCGAGGCGTTGCTGCGACACGACGAGTTCTAGAGAAGAAGCCGTTTTTAGGTCGAGCGCGATGTTTCGGGAGAATAATTTATTTTATCGACAGAACTTGTAGAAACGTCGTGCGTTTTAAAACGTTGTGTTTACTCGGGTCGACGGCACAGAATCTGGTTTGTGGTGTTTTTTTTCATGGGTGTGTGTTCGCCGGGTCTCGTTTCCTGTTTTTCTTCTTCTCGTGAGGCCGTCGGTGACATTCAGGGTCAAAGTTGTTGGGACGACAAAAATAACTCCACGTTTTGTATCGGTGTGAAAATGAAGTGACGTTGGATTTGCACTCAGATTATATTTTGGACTACACGCTGTGCTTTGACTTTTACAGCCTTTATTAATAAAAACTTCAGGTTGTGTTTTGAGTGAACTGGCCCTTTAATTCTACGCCGTGAAAAACCGCGAGAGAAGAACGATGACACAGCTCAGGTTGTGATTTGGTTGAGTTTATTGAAACAGAGACGGTGAAACATTTCGCTCATTTTTAAAGGAAACTTCCGCCCGTTTCATTTCCTCGCCGACGTTACGAGGTCGACACCTCTGTCTTCGACGAGACCTCAGACGATTCGTCCGTTTTCTTTCCGAAGATCGTCTCCACGATGCAGCTGTTGAACTGAGGAGACACAAACGACCGGGATCAGACAGAGGCCGAGCGGGCGACGGTTACCTGTCGGTTACCTGTCCGTCCGCTCACCTGTTTGTTCATGAAGGCGTAGATCAGCGGGTTGTAGACGCACGAGCTCTTGGAGAAGAACGCCGGGATGGTGACGAGCCGGTAATCCTTGTCCTGGTCGGAGGAGTGGGCGAAGTAAAGGGCGGCGAGGGCGTACGGGCCGTAACAGGTGACGAAGGACGCCACCATCACCACGACCATCCTCGACACTTCCTGCTCCGCCTTCTGGGTGGAGACCGACTCCGTCTGCTGGGCTGCGACCTGCGCTCAAGAGACGCGCGATCATTAATCGATCGATCAATCGATCAGTGCTACGCTCACAGCACTCAGGGCGCTCGGTAACCGGGAGTAGAATCGATTTATTGATCGATCGATCGATCGGCGCTACACTCACAGCTCTCAGGGCGCTCAGTAACTGGGAGTAGGAGAAGATGATGATGCTCAGAGGAGCGATGAAGCAGGTGACCATGAGGAAGGTGGTGTAGCTGCTGCAGTTGAACTTGGGGTCGTGGGTGTACCAGTCGGGTCCGCAGGAGCAGCCCAGACCCTCGGGGATGTACCTGACAACATAGACGGGGTCAGGCGGGTCGCGTCCGGTTCCTCGACCGCGGCGATTCGGCCGTTACCTGCTCCAGCCGAAGAAAGGCGGGGCGGCGCAGCCGACGCCCATGACCCAGGTGAAGGCGACGGCGGCCGCGGCGTGATTACCGCTGAACCTAAAGGCTCCGAACGGTTTACAGACCACCAGGTATCTCTCAAAGGACAGGACGGCCAGAGACCAGGCTGTCACCAGACCTGAAGAGGACAGACAATCCGTCACCATCCGACTCGGCGCCGACGAGAAGTAAAAGTTTGTTTACCTGCCGTCGACCCCATGGCGGCCTCGAGGGCGCACATGGTGTGGCCCAGGAAGAAGTAACCCTTGGTGGTGCAGACGAACACCTGGCTGACGGAGAAGACGGCGAAGACGAACCCGGCGAGGGAGATGTTGACCAGGACGTAGTTGAGAGGGACCCGCAGCTTCTTGTACTTGAGCGTCACCAGGAGAACGAGGAAGTTTAGAGGCGTCCCGGCGAACAGGACCAGGCCCATGAAGACCGTCTGCAGGTGGAAGACCCACCGAGGGGCCAGGTGATACTGGGGCCCCTCGAAGGGACTCACCTGAGAAATGTTCTCGTACAGGTGGAAGTACTTCCCCATTGCGACACCGAGCTTTCTACCACAGCCGCAGACTTCAGCCTCTTTATAAACCCCGATAAACCACTTACAACAAAGATTTAACTTTTAGGATTAAGATCGTCACATTTCCCTTCTGGTTTCTGCATCACATGTTAATCTGATTACGGGCAGAACCGGCCCAGATTATGTAGATGCAAATGCATATCGCACAACGAACACAGCTGACGTGTAAAAGTGTGTGAATGTTTTTGTCTGAGTGAAAAACACACGAAAACAATTTGTGAACCTGAATGTAATCTGATGATCATATATCAATAATAGGATCAATACAGCTGTAATTTCTGCTGATGAACAAAACAAAGTTAATGTCACAAACATTATGTGATTTACTGCAGAGAAATTATGAATGAAATAAATTAATCTCATTAAGTGTCTTTATGTTTTAAGAAGCAGAGAGTTTATCACGGCCTCAGTTAATAGTTGACTTTTATTATTTATAATAACGTTGGTGTCGTCATGAAGAACCAGTGAGTGAATCTCGTCACGTTGATCCAATCAGACGCAGTTAATCCCATTAACAAACACATTATTTAACCCGTTCATTTGTTAAACTCTTTAATCTGTTAACAACTAAACCAACCTTTAGTTAACTCATCATTAGTTAAATCAATAATGTGACTTTAAAGGAACATTTACAGTGTAGTATCACAAACTGCAGTATTTCACAGTGTAAAAAAGTAGAAACTGCAGTATTTGCTGTATGGCAGCAACAGGTGGTCGACAAAGGGAAATCCAATAAGAACCTTTTATTTTTCTCTTGACTTGAGATTTAATCCAGGTCTTTCAGATTTACCTGAGCACCCCCCACCACCACCACCAACACACACACACACACACACACACACACACACACACACACACACACACACACACACACACACACACACACACGCACACCTGCCCCCCCCCATCCGCCAAATCCTCCACAGATCTTCACTGAATGAGATTAGGGACAAAAAGACTCCACAAGTCCAACTAAACTGGTCTAAACTGGAAATGACTGAGTTAATCTGAGGAAGAGGAGGATGAAGACATAAACCCCCTCATCCTTTCATCTTCATCCTCACAGGTCGAACCTTGAGAAACAAAAGGCGCTTTTACAAATGCGTGTGATAATTCATATAATCCTCGTGTTTCTCAGATCGTTAAAGTTCGTGAGCGTCAGATTAAATTAAAGGAGAACGCGCGGGTCTCTCCGTCCACAGATTACAGGTTTCTGAACGTTAAATTTAGTTCCGTCACGACAGAGCGGAACTAATGTTCCCGCCTGCGTGTTCCCAGTCGGGACAGAATCGTGGTTGCACGCGGGAAGCCTGTGCGAGATGGCGGTCGACGCTCAGACCGTTTAGGACTCTTTCGGATCCGCCGCGTTGGTTCAATTTTTGCCTTATCCCGATCCCTGCGTCTGACCCGAGTTATGGAGGGGGGCAAACCGAGCCTGGCCCTGGTCTACCAGGCGGTCCAAGCCCTGTACCACGACCCGGACCCGGCCGGGAAGGAGCGAGCTTCGGTGTGGCTCGGAGAGCTCCAGAGATCGGTAAGAAAATGGGAGAGGCCGGTGGACCGGAGGGGACCGAGCGGGTCCTGACGCGGTCGGTCCGGACCGGGTCGGACCCGTTTACCTGCTTTAAAGCCGCAGGTGAACCGAAGTGCGCAGTCTCACGGGAGCCGCAGGTCCCCGTTAGCATCACAGCTAAGCTAGCTAAATGAATGGATGAAAACACAGGCTGCTAGCAGAGTTCTGGCTCGGTTAGCTGCCCGGTGTCATTCAGCAGGTCCGTCGCGCGCGCGGCGGTTCCGATCCGGCGGTGAGTTCTTCCGTTCGGACGTTAAAACGCCGCTGTTTCGGGCCGAGGTTCTGTGTTTCGGTCTCCCGAGGGTTCGAGCAGGCCCGGTCTGCTGCACATTGCTAGCGCCGTTAGCACGTTAGCGTGGCTGCCGTCAGTGCTGCGGTGAAGTTCGGTCCCCGGCTCCGTTAACCGGTGCTGCCGCTTAAAGTGCGCGAGCTCTGCTTTGGGCTCATCCCCGGGTAACGGGTCGAACCGGATTACACCGAACCCCGGTGAAAAATGTCATGATTTTGGACCTGCGGCGGTTCCGCACAGCCAACGACACATTTAGAGCCGAGCACCGGCTGAGATCCGGTCTGACGCCGGGAGTTCGAAGTGTCGGTGTCACGGACGACGTGTGATTAATGCTTATTGATTGACATATCGATTAAGAGGCGCGCCGCGGTGTCCGTGACGTCGCCTTGTGTTTTGGAAATGAAACTGAAGCGACGTTCTGTGTCACAGGGCGTGGCTCCAGCTCAAACCGGATCACAGTCCCGGTTTCACCAAGTTTCAGTATCACGAGTGTCCCGGGTCCCGGGTGGACCCGGTCCGGGGCGGGCTGGTCCCGGCTGGAACGGCCCCATGAGCCGGCGCCGTGATTGGCTGATAGACTGATGATGTCATGACCCGCACGCTCTGCTCCTGAAACCAGTTCTGATCGAACTGAACTAATAATAATAATGATAACGCGCTGACTTAAACCAACGCTGTCAATAATTTATTGATTATTGATCGACCGACATCAGCGCAGATGGATCGTTCGCCGCTTTAATCTCTGCGGTCCAGGTGTGACCCGGCCCGTCCTCAGGTGCTCACAGGTGTAATGACATCACTTCCTGCCCCTCAGATGTACGCGTGGGAGATCTCGGACCAGCTGCTGCAGCTCAAACAGGACGTGGAGTCGTGTTATTTCGCCGCTCAGACGATGAAGATGAAGATCCAGACCTCCTTCTACGAGCTTCCGCCCGAGACCCACAATGCACTGCGAGACTCTCTGCTGACCCACATCCAGAACCTCAAAGACCTCTCCCCCATCATCGTCACGCAGGTAACGCCCGCACCTGTTCTCTCGTCCCCGGGGGCGGCGGCGGGTTCTGGTTCCTCCGGTGTGAACTTTGTGACTCCAGTTGTGAAACCAGTTTGTGTTTAGTTTCACAACCCGAGTGTTGACAGCGCCGCTGGTTTCCTCGTGTTGACACAGCGTGGACCCAAACCGCCCGCGATCCGTTGGGTTCCCGATCAATCGAAAAAAAACGCTGAGTCGGTCCCGTGGCAGGTTTGCTCTGACGCCGTCCGTTGATTGGTCTGTTGTTTCCGACCCAGCTGGCGTTGGCGATCGCAGATCTGGCTCTGCAGATGGCCTCGTGGAAAGGATGCGTTCACACGCTCATAGAAAAGTAAGAAACCGCACCGTCAGCTCGCCGACAGCGGGTCCGTCTGCACGCCCGTCTCACCTGTCGGCCCCGCCCCCCACAGGTACAACAATGACATCAGCTCGATGCCCTTCCTGGTGGAGATCCTCACCGTGCTGCCGGAGGAAGTCCACAGTCGGTCTCTTCGGATCGGAGCCAATCGGAGGACGGAGATCATCGAGGATCTGGCTTATTACTCCAGCACTGTGGTGACTCTGCTGGTCCGTCTCAGATTCTGGTCTGGTCTCCCGACGTGGTCCTCGGTCTGGACTCTGAACCCGTCGTCTCTAATGATGTGTTTGTTTTATTGTCTTCCCGCGGTTTGCGTCCGGCTCCAGACGTCGTGCGTGGAGAAGACGGGGAACGACGAGAAGATGCTGATCAAGGTGTTTCGCTGTCTGGGCAGCTGGTTCAACCTGGGCGTCCTCGACAGCAACTTCATGGCCAGCAACCAGCTGCTCATGGTCCTCTTCCAAGTCCTGGTGAGACTCCGCTTCCTGTTTCCGCGCGGGACGCGAGACGCCGCGTGAAACCTAACGAGCCGCTTGTCTCCGCAGCAGAGGGACGAAACCTCCACCAACCTCCACGAGGCGGCGTCGGACTGCATCTGCTCGGCGCTCTACGCCATCGAGAACGTAGACACCAACATGCCGCTGGCGCTGCAGCTGTTCCAGGGCGTCCTGACCCTGGAGACGGCCTACCACATGGCCGTGGCCCGGGAAGACCTGGACAAGTGAGGACGGGCGGGAACCCGCCGCGGGCCGGACCCGGCGTGTCGTCGGCCGCGCTGACTCTCGGTTTCTGTCCTCAGAGTGCTGAACTACTGCCGGATCTTCACCGAGCTCTGCGAGACCTTCTTGGAGACGACGGTCCGGAGTCCGGGTCAGGGGATGGGGGACCTGCGGACGCTGGAGCTGCTGCTGATCTGCGCGGGACACCCGCAGTACGAGGTGGGAGGCCGCAGCGGCGCCCTTTAGCTCCGGTCTTATCCGAGGTTTCCCAGAACCCGTTTCCTTCCGGTCCTGATGAAGCTGGTGTCTCTGCGGCCCAGGTGGTGGAGATCTCCTTCAACTTCTGGTACCGTCTGGGGGAACATCTGTACAAGATAAACGACGCGGCGCTGCACAGCATCTTCAGGCCCTACATCCAGAGACTCCTGCACTGCTTGGCCCGACACTGTCAGCTCGACCCGGACCACGTAAGAACCCCGACCGGGCTCAGTGGAACCGGCCGAAGGCGTTAAAGGCCGGACGTTTAATTTTTAACTTGGCCCGACAGGAGGGGATCCCCGAGGACACGGACGACTTCGGAGAGTTCCGGATGAGGGTCTCGGACCTGGTTAAAGACGTCATCTTCCTGGTCGGGTCCATGGAGTGTTTCTCTCAGGTGACCTGGTTCTGAAAACGTCCCGCGAGCGACGGGCTCGGTCTGCGTTCGGGTCCACGGGATGTGTTCTTTTCTTAAAGAGGTTCTGTTTGTTCTCAGTTATATTCTACGTTAAAAGAGGGGAACCCTCCCTGGGAGGTGACGGAGGCGGTTCTCTTCATCATGGCCGCCATCGCAAAAAGTGTCGACCCGTGAGTATCCGAGGAACCGGAGGAAGGAGTTTGGGAAACAAAACCCGACTCGAGCACATCGGGATTTAAAGAACTTTTCTGTACTGTTCTGGTTCTCAGGGAGAACAACCCGACGCTGTCGGAGGTTCTGCAGCAGGTGGTTCTGCTGCCTGAGAGCGTCCACATGGCGGTCCGTTACACGAGCATCGAGCTGGTCGGGGAGATGAGCGAGGTCGTGGACAGGAACCCCAGGTTCCTCGGTAGGGCGCCGAAGGCGACGCGCGGCTTCCGTTCCCGCCGTCGGTTCCGTCAGGTAACGGTGTGTTTCCCGTCAGACCCGGTGCTGAACTACCTGATGAAGGGTCTCCGGGACAAACCTCTGGCGTCGGCGGCGGCGAAGGCGATCCACAACATCTGCTCGGTCTGCAGGGACCACATGGCCCAGCACTTCCAGGGGCTGCTGGACATCGCCCGGGCCCTGGACTCCTTCGCCCTGTCCACCGAGGCGGCCGTGGGCCTGCTCAAAGGTACGTACGCCCGCCGTGACATCATCAGGAGGCGACGCAGCCTCGCGTGAGGTCACACGGGTGCGTTCTCACCTGCCGTGTTCTCCTGTGCAGGTACCGCTCTGGTTCTGGCCCGTCTTCCTCTGGAGAAGATCGCCGAGTGTCTCAGCGACCTCTGCGCGGTCCAGGTCTTGGCTCTGAAGAAGGTCGGTCGCCGTTTGTGCGTCTTCAAGCGTGTGTGCGTTTGTTCAGAAACACACAAACTGAACGTGTGTGTTTTCAGCTCCTGGCCGAAGAGTCCACGAACGGCAAATCAGCTGATCCGACCGTCTGGCTCGACCGACTGGCCGTTATCTTCAGGTGAGTTCAGGTGAAGCTTTGTTGAGGTGAACAAACGCCGCAGGTGTTCACGCCGTTTGTGTTGTTTTCCCGCAGACACACAAACCCCATCGTGGAGAACGGACAGACTCACCCCTGTCAGAAAGTCATCCAGGAGGTAAAACATCTGAGCTCACCTGTGTTTATGACTGATGTGATACCTGTGTAACTCACCTGTGCGTCATACCTGTGTCACGTGACCCACCTGCAGATCTGGCCGGTGCTGTCGGACACTCTGAACACTCACCAGGCCGATAACCGGATCGTGGAGCGTTGCTGTCGCTGTCTCAGGTTCGCCGTGCGATGCGTCGGGAAAGGCTCCGCCTCCCTGCTGCAGCCGCTCGTCACTCAGGTGAGTCACACCTGCGTCGTCTCAACCTGCGCGTTGAAGTCAAACCGTTTCCTGTCGTCGTGCATTTATGGGTCCGTCCTATGGGGGTCACTGTTTGTCTGTTGACTCACACCTACGCCTGCTCACCTGCGCTCTGATTGGCTGCTCCTCAGATGGTGAGCGTGTACCAGGTGTATCCGCACTCTTGCTTCCTGTACCTGGGCAGCATCCTGGTGGACGAGTACGGCATGGAGGAGGGCTGCAGGCAGGGGCTGCTGGACATGTTACAGGTAACGCCTGTCCTCCAGGTGAGCTCACCTGTGCACACCTGCCCCGCGATGACCGCCTCCTCTTCCCGCCGCAGGCTCTGTGCATGCCGACCTTCCAGCTGCTGGAGCAGCCCAACGGTTTGAGGAATCATCCCGACACCGTGGACGACCTGTTCAGACTGGCCACCAGGTGAGACACCCCCCCCCCCCTCAGGTGACGGACTCGGGGACGTCTCCGGTCACCTGACCTCCGCCTGTCTCCTCAGGTTTGTGCAGCGGAGTCCCGTCACTCTGCTCAGCAGCAGCATCATCGTTCACATCATCCAGTGCGCGATCGCCGCCACCTCGCTGGACCACCGGGACGCCAACTGCAGCGTCATGAAGTTCGTCCGGGACCTCGTCCACACCGGTGTCGCCAACGACGTGAGTCCGCAGGCGTTCGCGTCACGTTCGCCGACGTCGCGCCGCGAAACTAACGAATGTCTCCGCAGCACGAGGAGGACTTCGAGGTGAGGAAGCAGCTGATTGGTCAGGCCATGGAGCAGCACGGCCAGCAGCTCGTCACTCAGCTCATGCACTCGTGTTGTTTCTGTCTGCCGCCGTACACGCTGCCCGACGTCGCCGAGGTGCTGTGGGAGGTCATGGTGTTCGACAGGCCCGTGAGTACCTGCGCAGGTGTACGGGGGGGGGGGGCACCCGCGGGCCGTGATGTCACCCGTCACGTCACCGGTCACGTCACCCGTCTGTGTCGTTGCAGACGTTCTGCCGCTGGTTAGAAAACGCTCTGAAGGGTTTACCGAAGGAGACGTCGGGAGGAGCCGTGACCGTCACTCACAAACAGCTGACGGACTTCCACAAGCAGGTCACCAGGTGAGCTACGCCCGCCTCACCTGAGACACCGTGAAAATATGCAGCGCTGACTCACCGATAAATCCCCAGGCGTTCGGGGACGTGTTGATCGGACCGATTCCGAGTCTCGCAGCCTGGGGGGTTCGACGGGTTTCTGTCGAGACTCGCCGATCCGAAGGCGGAACGCAGAAAAACCGAAGCGAGCTCAGACTCGTCCCGAAGTCGGACGACACCTGAGCCCGGCGATGGCTCACCTGAGTTCACCCGATCGCGCTAACGGTTCTGTTGTTTCTCCCGCTCAGTGCCGAGGAGTGTAAACAGGTGTGCTGGGCCATCAGAGAGTTCACCCGACTGTTCCGATAGCTGCGACCTCCACACCACGCCAGGTAACACTCACACCTGCACAGGTAACGCCACGGTGCGCGTGGACGCCCGGCGTCGCGGTCTAACCGGCGTCGCGTGTGTGTGTCCTCAGGTTAAATGTTTTGTTGACCAACATTCAGAGGTGACGGCAAAACGCTGCGACTGCAGACGAGGATCCAAAGGGATGAGGTGAAGATGACGACGGTGGCGACGAAGACGAGGGATGGGCTTCGAATGTGAAACAGGACGAATCGCTCTGAAAGACTGACAGAGTCCCCCCCCCCCTCCCCCCCGACCCCTGAGCTCACCTGGGCTCACCTGCGGCAGGTGTCAGGTGGGCGGGGTCAGGACCGGGAGGAGTTCACTAAGTGAACTGATGCGGATCGGTCCTGTTGGATCTTCACTCGTGATAAATCGGAGGACGTGCCTGGTCAACAGTTTTTAAGAGAAGATTTATTTTTGGGACTTTGGTCGTGATGTTTTTGTCCGTGCCATAAAAAGAGCCAGATGATTTCCCATGATGCTCTTGGCTGAGCGGCGGCCCGAGGAGGCGTAATGCTGGAGGATTTGACGTCACCTTTGACCTTTTTAACTTTGGTTGAATTTTAGTTGTTTTTCTGCAAAGTGAGACAGAGTGAACTCTGGGTAATGAGACGGAGAGACTGACACCATGACATCATCGGTGATGTAGCCTTGTTGTAAACAATTAAAAACAAAAACAACTGAAACAACAAACCGACGCGTCGCGTTTCAATGTTTCTCCCGTTTTTACTCGTGTGGCAGGTGAGACCGACAGGTGAGGGGCTGAGAACCGAATCTGTCCAATCAGAGAGCAGGGCGACACGTTCGGGGACGAGGTCGTCTCTGATCAGCGATTGATCGTTGATTGATCAATGTGTGGCCGTGCAGTGTTTGTCAGTAAACAAACTCAGAACCCAGAATCTCGGCCGTGCCCCCGACCTGCGGTCCAGCGCGTCGGTTCGTCTTAAATATTCTGTTTCATGTTCGCTGTCAGTTTAACAGAATAATCCTGAACCAGGACCTGAAGAAGTCCAGCGAGAAGGGGGACAGGTCCTGCGTACCTGGACTCAGGTGGTGTTTCAGGTGGAGGCTCTGTAGAAGTCTTATTTTGAGATGACCCTTGGACGAGTCCACTTCAGTCCACGTCTGTCTGGAACCGATCAGGATTTACGGAGATGCAGCAGAAACCGCTTCACCTGTCACCTGTAACCTGACCCAGGTGAGGTCAGCGTGATGTCATCATCACACCTCCCTCCTTTGTGTTTACCTGCGGAGACTCCGTCTGCTGAGAGTTCTGGTCAAACTGGTTTCTCTCCGGCGTCACTTGATACTCAGACCTGAACCAGCTGAGAGTCCAGACCACATCCTGAAAACCTGAACCGCAGAAGAAACGTTTCCTCCCCTGACCCCCAGTTCATTAATTGACTGATCATCGATTGATCATTTATCAATAAAGTGTCTAAAACCCAGAGATTCAGTTTATTGAGACAGAAAAACAGAACATGTTTGTGATCAGACGATTGATCTGCGATTAAAATATTTTATTAAACGTTATTGACCTGGAGAATCTGTGACGTTGAAGGAAAAGTCAGGATCATCCTCTGGGGACAACGCATCTTCACGACTAAAGATCCGTTTAATGTTTCGGGACCGGACCGATCGGACTGGATCTTTGGTTCCTGGTTGAAGAGGAAATACTGCAGCGAGGTCTGAGGAAGTCCTGGGTACGACCCGTCAGAGGCGGTTTCACTTCTGTAACACTGAGCTGAGATCAGTTCATGAGATTGAATGAAAACGTGTCGTCTTGAAATAATCTGACGTTCTGATTGGCTTTCATCGATTATCGATAATCTGCTGAAAACTTTGAACAGGTGCTGTAGAAACAATCAGAGGAGCATCAACCTGAGCTCATCCACAAAGGCCCTGAGATCCAGTCTCGGGTCCTCCTGAACCACCCAGGTCTCGGAGCTCCCCCTGGCAGAGTCCTGGTGCTCAGGGGTTGTTGGGGGTCCAGGGCCCCTGGATGTGCTGGCTCTGCAGGAGCCTCTGCAGCTCTTTGAACTGTTCCACCGTCTGGTCCTTCACATCAGGGTTTGAGATCTGCAGTCGGATGCTGTCCATGGACCAGCTGAGTTCTCCAGAGAACATCTCAGTCAGGATCCGAGCAACCACAGGAACCACCTGAGGACAAGGACCAGGTTAGAACCACAACAAACACGTTACTGCAGGATGATGAGACCCGTCACAATCCCCAAATCTGCCATCGGGTCTCCAGCGCGCTCACCTGGACCATGATGAGTTTCTTCTCTTTGGGTTTCTTGTCAGGCCAGTCCTCCCCAAAACAGAAGTAGAGCTCAAAGGGTGGAGGGTGTGGAGCTTCGCCTTTCTGGAACAGGATCAGTCCTGAGGACAGAAGGTTCGAATATGAGGCTCAGAGGTCCTGAGCTTCTCTGAGGATGGGCGTTTGAACTCGTCACCTTGCAGGAAGTTGTTGAGGCTGAACACTTTGATCTTCCTCTCCCTCTCCATGGGGTTCGGTGGACCCTGCTCGGGCATGCCCGGTCCGGACCAGAACACCTTACACTGACAGAGGCGGACGGCATAGATGTCCTGCTCCCACATCTCCAGGATCAGACCTCGGTCCATCACGTCCAGCACGGTCTCCGTGTAGAGCCGCTGCTTCTCGTTCTGGATCTCAGACGTCCCGGGGAACCGGACCTGCTGCAGGGTGACAGGTCCGAAAAGGTCCACCTGCTCCGGGGTCGGCTCCAGGTGCCCGTAGTACAGCCGACAGCCCTGAGGGTTGCTGACGGTCAGAGAGCCCGTGGTGCGGCCCCGGTACTGGAACTTTAAGTCCAGATCTGTTACTAGGGCAACAGGGAGAGAGCACTGTTACTATGGTTACGACGAGAGGTTCCGGTCCAACACAGTGGACCCGTGAAGACCTTTTCTTAGACCAGAGCAGAGGTCACACTCACACGGGATGCTGCTCAGCAGGTCGTACTTGTAGGGCTGGTGGTTCTGAGGATCCCCCGGGTTCTGGATGCCCCCCATGCTGCTGGCCTCCATTGGGTCCGGCCCGGCGGGGCCAGCGGCAGCTAAGGGGGGAAGAGAGTTCGGGAGTCCCGCAGGATGGACGAAGTTCCTCTGATCCAGCATCTGACCCTGAGGCTGGAGGTCAGAGGTCATGGGCAGGACCCCGTCAGGGAGGAGGGGCACGGGGATCACGTGAGGCGGTCCGAACGTCCGGCCGGAAGACGGCTGACTCGCTTCCGAAGGCCGGAACGGGCCGAAGGAGAGCGGGTCGGCGATCCTGGAGTCTGACGAGACATTACATCATCGCGTCGCGTCACCTCGTATCCGTGGCAACGGCGCAGGAACAGTTTTACTCACTGATGGTGAGGTCCATCAGGTTCGGCATCTGAGGAAGAAACGGAGAAGGTTTGATAAGTCGGGCGGTCGAGCGAGACGAGCACCGCTCTGTTTCTACGCGCTTCGTCCCTCACCTCCTCGTCGTCGTCGTCCACGCCGTCTGGAAAACAAACACACACCGTCAGACGTCAGGCACGCGTGCACCTGTACGCGGCGACGGCAGCGGCGCTCACCTGCGGCCCCCTGCTCGCACACCTCGTAGATCTTGTACGGGCGAACGGGGGTCTCCTTGGTGCCGTCGTATTTCAGACGGAACTCCCGGCTCTTGTTCAGGGCGCAGCGGAGGTTGGCCTTCCACTTGGCGGGGTCGGGCTCGTCCACGCCCTCCTGATATTTACCCGTCTCCAGAGCCCACGCCTGGGGACAGCAAGACGGCGTCAGCAGCCGACGGTCGCCGAGGGATTCGTTTTAAGCAGGAAGTAAAAGCAGAGAAGAGGAAGTGACTCAGTGTTGATGAACCAGGAAATGAAACTGACAACAGCAGCTTCACTTTTCAGTTTTCATTCATTTTATGTGTTGAGGGATTTATTGATCACGTTCATCAGAAGTTCTTCAGATGTTTATCGTGACATTCAGACCTTGAAGATGGTGTTCTCCTCGTCCGACATTGGCGTGTGGCGTGTGGCGTGTTTCCAGGGGATCTCGAAGAGCCGCTGGTCTGAGCTGAGCCACCGCAGACCGGGAAACCTGCCGCTGTTCACCTGAGCCAGGAGCCAGGGCTTCAGGCGAATCCTCCGCGGCTGGACGCTCATGGTGGGACTGGGAGAACGAGAGGACCGGGTCACCTCAAACATCACGCTCCATAAAGAAAACCGGGAATATAAAGAGTAGTAACCATGGTAATGGTGTGAGGCGCTGATCCGGGATCAGTCTAATAAAGTTTTCAGGGTTTGATGGAGCTGCTTGTTCAACCTGTTTTTGTGTCTTAAACGTTTTGGGAAGTTAGTGACTCACAGTCATGGGATCAGATCTCAGATCAGTACCGACCTGAACCACATCCAATCAAGTCTTGATCCGGACCAACGTGGTCCTAATAAACCGGAATCTGTGTTTAATCGGAGAATCCGACCGTTCATTAATTCGCGTGTGTGTGTGAGCGCATGCAGGGATCTTCATGATGGACTCACCTGGTCCTGGTCCTGGTCCGGGAGTCGTCAAATAATCGCAGGTTCAGACCTGAAGCCTGAGACGCGTCCCGGTGACGTCAGCAAACAAACGGAATGTTGCACAGAAAAAGAAAAACGGTGAGAAAAGCCGAGACGTGATGGAGCCCGTTGATCCAGATCAGACCCGCGTCGGGACTGACACGCGAGCAGACCGACTTCCTGTCTGCCGACTGCGCGCTTAACAAAATAAAAGCTCGAGTCGAAGACACGCGGGACGCGCGCGTGCGTGTGCCGCTCGGCAAATCAGAGCTGCCGCTGCTGCCTCGTGAGCTTTACCTGCTTTCACGTGTTTCC